>JAAMPD010002866.1:0-12600 GCA_025266255.1 Trissolcus basalis
GTAATTAGTTTTCTAATAATTAAGGTACATTATTTTTAGTAAATAACTAAAAACTAAATTAATTTTACTTTACTAACCAACGTACAACGACCAGAAACAAAAAAAAAATAAAATATATATATATATAGTAAATTTTTTCAATGAAATATTTTTCATTTCAGTTGACNCAAAAAAAATATAAGATCAAATGATGAAGCCAAGTCCCTGAGCGCGTATCTGAAACATAAATACAATTCAATTCCCACGTAATATATTCACATAGCTACTTATGTCGTTATGTGTGCTTACACTTTGGTGGCGCAACGTGCGCGGTAATAGTTTGAGTATTATTTACCGGTAACGACCCACTTGGCAGAGCTAATGCCTCGAAATGAACTTACCGCGTGCGTTTACTTAGCGGGGATGATTTACGCGCGGAAAATATGCCTTCTGTTTGGCATGGTCAGAGTCACGTAAGTCGCAAATATAATTCACTTAATCCGCGTTCTAATTCACGGCCTTCGAACGGATAAGTTTGATTAGCTCGAACGCGCCGGCTAATGGCTCGTAACATCGCATGGTAATTTTTATGGCTCCGCTGGATCAATTATAGGCGATTTTTATGATTCTCTTAGCTGATTGAATCGATATCGAATTATCCAGCGGCCTGCACCCACTAAAACAGAGAGAAAAAAAAGTCGATCATTAAATTCTCTCTCGTTTGTTTAATCGCCATAAAAGAATAGTTTCGCAATTTTATTTGACGGGCATATCGTAGGTATATAAAGCGTCGATATCAAGCCGCCGTCAGTCGACTTTTGATGTTGGATCATAATTTTTGGACGGCTGCTGGTGCAAAAAAAAGTGTAGCGTCACAGGAAGAAATGATCGGTGTGCGGCACAATGCGCTTGTTATCGGTTGAAATCTCCCTCGGCGAACCACAGGCGTTGATCAGTGGCTTCGCTATCAGTTGTTTCCGGTTCGTCAAGCATTCAGAGTAGTGTGCTGCTGGTCATTGGTTAACGCGATACCGATTCACAAGCCGGAGATTTCCACGCTGCATATGCACCCAGATATACAAATGGATAAAAAACAAGAGCCGTTCAATAGCGTCATTTGTACGCAACAATAATGCACTTGTCTGCCCAACGCAGATAACAATTTTTCCACATCAGACTGCATATGCTGCTTTTTTCGATTCGCAAAATGTATCCCCAAAAATGACGTTATCAATTTTGACCTCTCCTTTTGAAACATCAACTGTTTGCTGCTCTGCACAGAGAAAGAACATATTATAATAATTAAAATAACATATCGTAATCCAGACGTATCTTACACAACTTTTTAATCAACTTATTACAAATTTTTTTTATAATTACAGTAAAATTTAAAATATCATGTAGTAAAAATGATTGAAAATTTATATTTAAATTTGTTAGAAGCTACATATATGTCTAGATTACAATAAGTTACAGTAATTTTATTTATAAATTTTACAATTCACGTTTGTTTTATTCTGCGTGCATTAAATCACAAAGTGTTTTCCTTTTGAAGGTACGTTACAACACCCCAAGTTGGGTTCATATACACACTGATGATTTTGCGAATAAAATCATTGATGTACGCGATTTATCTCGCATCTTACCCCTGATATCTTAATCGCGCGTTACGTGACCCAGCGACCGGTTGTGCGCGAGCACGCGCAACTGAAATTCGACTAATGTTCATACTGAATCAAAAGCGGAGCTGCGTTTAACGGAGCAAACAGACAGAAAATGGAGCGCAACCGCATATAAAGAGTCGATGATAACGGAATGATATATGACTTGGCGTGAATAACACGAGGCAAACCTACCATGAGGCCAGGGGCTTATGATTGATTGGCCTAGCGATAGCTCCTGATATTCACTCTAGGATTAAATGAATTCCCACGCACTTCATAATTATTTTTCTACTGCCACTCAAACTTTTCTTTCTCATTTGTTGCAGTCGCTTTTTTATTGCCATTACTTTGTTTAGTAACAAACCGTAAGACGCCAGTGGAAGTTACCTGAAAAAGAAAAACGATGATTATCAAATTTGCTGTGATGCGACAGCTCTGACAGCGGACACAACAGTTTTTTTCCTCAGCCCAAAAACTAGAGGTTACGTCATAACGACAGCTTATCAGGTCTCGCGGTACATTAAGCACTGCCGCAAAGCGCCTGCAAGCGGGGATGCGAAAACCGCCGAGATTATCTTGTCGTATTCAATATTCCTATGAAACGTTTCAGATGATAAATCGCGTTACTCGATACGATAGATATCCCTTTTTTTGAAAAAAAATTGCCTTGCATGCACGAAAAGAGTTATCGTCTGGGATGCAATTTTTAAATGCCCTCAATTTTCTATTGCAAGATTCGGAAAATGCAAAGAAGAGTGGGGGAGGGGAACAGATTATTTTTTACCTCCTTTTTGTCAAGTTTGCACACTAGATGGGTTTGAATATCGTTGTCGATCACACTGAAGGACTTTCGGACGCAGGTACGAAAATTGCCAATATCCAATGAACCGACTGTCAAGCGTTCCACTTATTCCGACGCGTATGGTTGTCGGCCAGCTTGATGGCTCCGTCAAAATCGCTGACGTTATACCTTTGTCTCGGGCGTCAATGTCAGGCGGAGATTGCGAGGACAATGAAAGTTATTATTTTGGTCACTAGTTCCTGACTTCGGATGCCAATGAACGCCTCTGAATTATGCAGTCCCTTTTATTCGACTCAGCCGGCTCCTCTTCACCATTGTTTTGGCGACTCTAAAAACAAACATTCGGTTTAGAGTTGACACGAAAATCAATTGATCAAACAAACGATATATTTAGTCGAGATGAAACATTTTATTTGAATTTGTTTATGGAATTTTTTAATGGAATTTTTTATTAATTTTTTCCTCAGATTGAACGTTAAAGAAGATGAAATTTAAAATCGTTTTAAAAGGTCAAAGTTAATCAACGTGCACGGATATAAGCTAGTGTACGAGCCTGAATATAGATCGCAATGGCAGAAGCAAAAGCAAGGCGAGGGTGTTAGTTTCCGCAGCATTGATGCGCCACAATACAACCCCGTTGCCATTTGCAACCCTAGACGCAATATCTGTCCCGCAAAGATCGCTACCTCTGCGTCTACGACGGATCTTATTCAGTCGCTTCCGGGGTGGCGACGATGCTTCCTGTTGACGCAAGCCCAACACTTCCAAGTCATTTTTTGTGTGTACATCATTTCATCTTTTTCACCGTTTTTCACCACTTTTCAAAGTTCCTTCGATTGCTGTAAATAAAAAAAACAAATAGTTAATGAATTTCATTCGATTTGAATATTTTCCAGCAAAAAAAAAACATCAAACAGATAAACGTTATTCACCAATCCTTTGCTTGTAAAAAAAATATAATCTTTAATAAATTAAATCAGTCACTTTTTTTTTGGGAAAATAAAAAAATTTTATAGTTTTAGCAATAAAATTCTCTTTGTCGAAATGTCGCGATTGAAACAGATACAGTTGGCATTTTTTTTTTTTGCGAGTAATAACATTTGACCAATTGTCAAAGAAAAAAAAATGTTTCAATTAATATATTGAAAAACAAAAATTCAATTATTTTGAAAGGTTAAAAATGATAAAGTTTCACTGAAATGTTGTCAGAAAATTACAATGGATACAAAAGTAAAAAAAAAACAAAAAAAAAGAAGAAAAATTTAGTGTCGAAATTATACCAGGTTTAAGAAAACACAAACCCAACTTGACAAACAGTCGAAAATAATTATCACAAAATTGTGCCGGCGTGATTTTGCACAGTCACCAAAAGAGACAGAGAACAATTTTACACCCATTAAAGTCTGATAGAATTTAAAGAGAAACGGTGCAAACAATATGTTAAACACGCGCACGCGGCATTTCAAAGTGTCGGATAAATAATTCATCGAGTTTGGTGACGATAATAATAATAATAATAATAAAAAAGAGGCGTGTAATAAAGCGAAGAGAAAAAACAATAATAGAGTGCGGTTCGACCGGCTGATCCAAAGGAGGCGACAATGCGTTATTGTTTTCATGATGAATGCACATAAAATAATGAAAGCTCAAAAAAATAGAGAAGCAGCGAGAAAAATATATCGCGTAATACGAGCAATAGAGCCGCGGGGGATCCGCGCTCTTGGCGGTGAAATTATTGACTGGTCGAGCGGAGTCGAGGCACGCTGCGACGCTCGCCAACAGTTGCTCAGCCTTACGATTTATCGCAAGTTGAACGTTATACAGAAGTTGCAAACGGCGTGAGGGATTCTGCCGGATATTTATACGGTTTGAATGCTCGTATGAGGATCAGTCTAATGGTTTTATTATACTGATATCGTATGGTTTTGCCGGCCGACTAGGTGCGCGCGTATTTACTTCGTAATGCCACCTCCACCGGCACCGCACCACTTTTATGAATTCTTTCGGACCGCTTTTTTTGCGGATTCAGACTGCGCGTGAATAGATATAAATATATATAACACTATGCGCCTGCTTTATGGCCAACTTTTCTGGGGTTGCAAAAAAACACACACTTTTTACCACAACTTTATCGCTTTGTACATGTTTGGTTTCGCAAGTCAACTGTTTTCATATCATTATTTTCTAAGACTTTCTACCACGTTGGTTTCGTTAACCTTTTTTTTTCTTCTTTTTTATTTATTTTTATTAATATCATTTTCGATACCGGTATTTGTTATTAGCTAGGTAAAGATATAATAGAGAGATAACATTCTTGATGACCACACTGTTTGTATTTTGATTTTACGAGTTGGAATTTAGAAACAAAGACCCTGAATGGAATTTCGGCGAGCCTTCAAAATCCTAAGCAAAGACTGACCAAGCAAGATGCTTTAAGGAACGTAATTACTGCTAAACACACATAACTACAACCTTAACAATGGTCATTCACGGCTAGCTGCTACAGCAATAGTGTTTCTAAATCGCTGATAAAGTCAAATTTACGATCGAATTTTTGGTACTTGTTACATATCGAAAATGCGATGGCAAGCTCATTCTGGAACAATATAATAAACTGAACTACAACCCTATACGTTTCATTTCATTTGATATCATTTCAAAACATAAAAATAATTGACAGTTTTTTCCTCTCCAATATTATTTTAAAATCACCCTACTAAAAAAGGTCATAAATTGACTATATATTATCAATGTGTATGGACAATATATTATTCATATATTTTTATTATTTTTGATTTGATTTTTATACTTTCTACTTATTCGTTTAGAGTATTTTTCATATATAGATTATATATTGTCAATATATGTTTTACATATAGACAACATATGATTTTTTTTACTAGTGCAGTTTTCTAAAAGCCAAATAGTTAATTTTCATTGATTCGCCATAATTTTCTGTTTGTATTAAAACTGAAGATTGGATGAATCAACAAGTAACTGTAGAAGGTTCTTCTTGGCCGAGTCAAAACTCTGCTTCTCTCTCGCACTTTCTCTTGAGCCCCTCTTTTCTCTACTTGCACACTCCTCGAGAAGCGATATATCACGGCTCGCGGTAGCGCCCTGACGTTTCCTGTCACCGCTCTAACTGAGTACCACTCTGATTAAGTGTTCCCTTCAGAGACGAGAGTTGCACTTTTTATCTCGTCGATGGCAGAAGTGTCGATGAGAGCTCTTTCAAGGACCCGACAATCAAATTACCCAATGCTTAGTTTTGCAAACTCATACAGAGCCATCAAGTATCTGCAACGAGAAGAAGCCAGTGCCCCGTTTGGGAAACCGTTTTACAACTCGATTCAAAAAGTGAACAATTTTTCAACTTACTTTTCGTATAAATCCCTGATATTAGCAACTATTCACAGCAAGTTGGTAGCTAATCTTGTGTCTTAAAGTTGTGCCAAAGTTAGAAGCAACTGCAGAATGCGCCTCTGGTGATGGCGGGCGAGTGCGTTATGCAGAAACTGTTGTGCAAACCGCCGGCAGCTTATTTACGTCGGCTGTTGGCGTCTCTGGGGCCCTCCTAACTCATGGCCAAATATGTCTCGGGCGTGCCTTCCTTAACGTCCGAGACCTTCGTCTTGGCGAGCGCGAAGGGTCCTGTAAATCAAGACAAGGTTAACTTAATCATGAATGCCTCACAAACTCGGCGATCTTCAATTTCAGCCGAAACCACCATCTGGAGCACAATCTACAAAAAATAAAACAAACGAGAAATTAATTCATTGTTTTTCCGGCAAAAGTTGATGAATCAAAAGTTGATGAAAAATACAAAAGAATGATTGAGGAGGTGCGCTCAAAAGTACGCACTGAGGAAAACAAAGTAATTAATAAGCATTCTTGAGGGCCGTGAGAGCAACCGCGCGTTTACAATGCCTTCCCCTTCTTGGTCCGTTTTGGCAAGCTCGACTTTGACTTAAGCTCCGGCCCTGTCGGAATGCTAATTAAATCATTATTAAAATAACTTATGAAGCACCTGCCGAACTGCTCAACTATTTCAGCAAAAAAGAATATCGGCGAGAAAATGAAAGGAGAATGTTCCGAGTGATTCGCCGTGGGCGGCAAGTCGCGAAGACGAAATTCCCACTTTTTTGGGTATAGTTGAACTTTTTGTTTTCTCTCTCTCTCTCTCTTTCTCCCAGTGCTCGAAATTTCTTCGATAATTATCCCACTCGCCTCTGCGCTTCATCCTCAGTTCATAATATATACGATACTCTTTTAAAGTATAAAATTTCAAGTGATAAAATCAGCGTCTGGTTGGCCTTATCGTTCATCTCATTCGTTTGACGGGCTTTTGAATTTTTATTTCAAACCGATCAAAAGTCATCGGATCGCGTGTCACGTAGCAACTTACGCGTGATTTAAAAATGTGTTTTGTCTGGCGTCATCAACAAGCCTGCGGGCACGTTTTGTTTCGAACCGAAAGAGATATAGGATGGTCAAAAAAAATATGGAAAAACAAAAGCATGCACCAGGGAGAGAGAGAGAGAGAGAGAGAGAAAGAGAGAGAACAGCAGGGGGAAGAAAAAAAGTCCTGACACAGCTATCTTTCGCGGGTGAAATAAAAAAGTTTGCTCATTGTGCGACGCGCGAGTCATAAACAGTCGTTTGAAGAGGGTCGGGCGGGGGACGAACGCTTGAAACGTTTTGTCTTGGTTATGAATGGTCCCTTATCTCGCGAGAGTCCGTCACGTCGGCGGTTTTGTTCGCGTGTCCACGCTCAAACTGTCGCCGTGCGAATTGTGCTGAAGCAAGTCGGAAACATGGACGAGCGAATACGCGACTTCGAACAGCATGTTTAGTATATTTTTCAAATGCTAATCAGCGTTATTTCAGTCACACCGGAAGAGGAACCAAATTTCAAACTCAAAGAATGGCATCGGCAAAGTTTTCCTGATCTGAATTTGATCAGAATGCCTACGACAAATGATCGATTCTGGTGTGATAATAAAAAATGAATTATATATTGATCAAGGTGTATCGAAAAATTTAGTTACTTATAATTCTATGGAAAATTGAAAGTTTTAAAATAAAAATAATTTTTTTGTTTCTATATATATTTCCGGTAATATGGACGATAGTTCGTTTATATTTTTTGTATAAATCATTATATAAATTCATGAAAAATAAAATGAAATATATATTTTATGTGAAAAATTTATAAAATCGGCGATAAAAGTAGCGTCTTGTAAAAATTTGAGATAAAAAATGGTCAGATTAAAATGTTATTGGTACAGATGTATTTATATGGCACTTAACATAAGGTGTGCATTACTTTTGTTGTGTGTTTAATGTGAGCCGGTACCTTGTTCACGCGCTACATCCCTCAGTCGACCGCAACCGGCCATTCTCGAGCAAGAGGTTTGGTGTAAATCAGTCCGGCGGTCAGGCATCTACGTCCGCCGCACATTAACTTGCTTGACCATTCGAGAAGCTCCTCTCCTCACGAATTATAGGCTCACAGTCGAGCAGGCTGAAACAAGTTGTACTTTAGTTCAATACAAAACAATTCATTTGACGTCTCTATTTACAGATCCATTATATATAGACAAACAGTTTTTACTGATACTAATTAACAATTTTGAACTAATCAGATGCAAGTTGCAATACTGCATAGCTCGTTATGAAAGCCTTATCGGTATCGAGTTTTAGAAGTGAAGACAAAAAAGATTTCACTGAAACTTTGTTATCGCACCGACTGGCCGGTTTGGCTCTCCAGCTATTCAAACTCGTTGATTAACAAACGATAAATTTATCATTACAATTTATAATGCCTGTGTACATACGTTGAAACAGAAAAAAAACGGTTGAAAAAGTGAAAACGTTTAGCTGAAAATTATATTTGGCTTGGTTATTCATACGAACAAACGAGGCGGAACATTTATCTTTCAAAAAAATGCGCCGGTATTATTTTTTGCCCCGGTGCAATGAAAATAAAAATTGAGACAAAAAAAATTTTTTAAATCCCCGCTACCGTTGTTTTTTTTTATCGCGCGAGCATGAATATTAATTAAACATCAGAGCGCGCAGACGGAGTGCAAATGCAGATGAGCGAGCAATTTTTTTACTGCACATACACAAGTTGGTGCGCAAGCGTTAGAACAAAAAAAAGTAACAGAGAATAATATAATGAAATTTACAAAACAAGCCCCCAGACAGAGGGCCAATTTTTATCGTAATAATTGTCCTCGGCCCTTGCGATCGATTGTTGACTCTACACTGCCGGGGACACTTACAAATTAGCCAATCAAGCGCTGATCCCCTCACGATTTGGCCCAATCAGCCCGCATCCCACCGCAAATACTTTAATCCGTCCATTAATCCCGCAAGATAAAACTTTCCAAGTAGTTATGGCCCTTTTGTCGTCAGTCCAAGTGCGTTCGCGTCCAACAGCAATCTATAAAATATACGCACGCATGCTTTATCCGGATACGATTATCGGTTGCTGATCACACGTCAGGATGAATGTATCCAATCGTGCTTCGACTGTTAATTCATGCCATGACAATTTTTCCAACCTCTCCAATATATACACGGAGAAAAATAACAAACCAGAACCTGCTTTATTCTACTGTGTGTTCAACCTTGGTGACAATAGTAGTTACTGAAAAGTAGATTCTGCTTTGTTAACACGGTTGTTTTAACCTGAACTGTAGAAAATTTGTTGAGCTATCAACAGCCGTCAATCAACTGTCACATTTCGAAGTCAGTATTGCAGAAAGGACACTAAAAAAATGTTTTCTTCATTTATTAAAAGAAAAATAATGAGGATAATTATTTATTTGCATACTTTGTTTACAATAAATGATTACCTGATTGGATTTTGTGTTAGACATCAGCCAGCAGTTATTTGATTAGAAGATAGTGAGCAGAATTTAATTACAGTAGACCTTATATTTCAATGCGCCTTAGAACAAGCTACCAGACATACATCAGTGTCGGATACGTTGATAGTATAGACAAGTACAAGTTACGTTCCGTCGCTCATCTCTTCTCGTCATCTTTGTCTTGTTATCGTTTCGAATATAAATTGGCATCAATCGATTGGAGTCCCACTTTGAGAGCGAGTATCTAAAATCAAAAGCGTTTAATTAGAGACAAAGAAGAACATGAGGAAACGAAAAAAAACAAAGAAAGACGTGGGCAAAAATAATCCATGGGATACAGGAGTGCGGGCTACGTTTATGGATGGCGCGCATCGAGCACGTATTTTGAACTCGATACTACACAAAACGTTGGACAAACAACAATAAATATATTTTGCACTCATTCGGCGAGGGGCTTGCGATTTGCGCACGAGCACGTACAAACATAGCTTAACTGTAATCTGACTGCACGCGACCCTAGCCGTAAACTGCAGCGAGCCAAAGAGGTGGCATCACCGCCTCTCACGAAAGAATTCCAAAGGCGACCTTGGCAGAATTTCATTAACCTTCCCTCGTTCAAAAGACCACATCACTCCTCGAGTTTTCACTCTTCTATTATTTTTCGTTCGCGTTCCAAATCCAATATCAGTTTCAAAATAGAATCACAAGTTGAGAAATTGATATAAAAAATGAATTCAAAAAGAAAGGAGAAACGAGAGATGACGCGACCGATGAAGTAAAATTTGTTACAACATGTAAGAGCTGTTTTAATCCGGGGAACAAAGTAGGAGTTTTTTTGAATTCATCCAGGCGCTCGTTTCAATTTATGGCATTCATTTTTAACACTAAACCATTCGAGTTCGGCGCGTAATCCCGACGAATACTTTTCATCGTTTTGGCCTCGCATTCATTCGGAATGCTAATGTCTAATTACGCCGACTGGCGGTCGCAGCTCGCGTCAAGTTTTTGCCGTGTGGCTCACGTGTGAGTGCTCAAAGCGTCCCTTAAATTACCTCCATTAGCGGGGCTTGAATACCGGGCGAACGGGGATTTCGCCGTGCGCCGTTACGCGAGATTTATTACACGGCTAAATATTCCCTTTGCCCGCTTAAAAGATCCTCCTTTATTTGTTTCCAAAGCACATCAACTTTAACGATACGCTTATACAGATATCACGTACGCGATTTTTTTACACCGCATTTGCTGCCTTTTTCTCTGTCGCACCGACGCGAAACATTTTCTTTGACGTAACCCATTTGTATGGGATATTAATTAGGCGAGATGAAAATAATGAATCTCGTATGATAAAGATAAAGCGAGTTAATTGTCGGGGAGCGGCGGCCTGTGATTAAGGTATTTTGGAACATTAGGATTAGGATGGTCTAATCTGGCCAATTTACTGGAAGTAGATTTAGTATTCGAGCAGCATCGATGAGCCCAACGATTTACAGAATTTAAACAGCCAGGGGCTAAGAAAGCCGTGGGATTAGCAACGACGCGTTCTTTCTTCGAGCGGCTGGCTGGCTCGACGTCGACCTGCACCCCTGAAATGATAGCTTTACACGTCGGCTACGCCTTCTTCCTGCAGGATAAAACAAAACACTAGTCGAGTATATTAATGCTTGGCTTAATGTGCACCGGCTAATTAATGGACCAACTCTCCGGACGTTTGTTCTAAAAGTATGAGATAACGGAACTGCCGGGTATATTAAGGACCAAGGGCCACGGCTGTGAAAATGAAAATCGCGCGACACCGGAAAGACCATCACGTAAAATCAGCGTTCCATGTGAAAATGGTTGGCGTATCAAAAATACAACATAGTCGCACATCTTAAATTCCCCGAATTGTTGTTGATTCGAAAATATGCGCGCCCCCGTCAGATTTTCTTACGACGTCGAAATTTCTGGAATGAAAATAAAACGGATCGTGAAATGTTGTTGTTTAAAACAAAGTCGCGCGCATGTAAGTATTTATCTGGGAAACGGGGAGATATGTGTGGCACGCGGTTGTTTACGAAAAGCGTTGGTAGTTGTAGTTGGGTTGACTTGATTTTGTTAATAGATAGGATCCGCGAGGGAGGTGGCTTGAGGATGTGCAGCAGCATCTAGGGCGGAGCCTTAGAAACTGCGCCGCTGCACCTGGAGGCGGACCGGCGAATTGCTGCCAAGTCGGGAACAATTTTTCAACAATGCCGCGTGCGCTCTAGTGGGGGTGCGCCGCTCCTAGCAAAACGATATCATATTTTAGACATACCCACACAGCTATAATTGGCAAAGAAAGCGACTTGCGATACGGCACATGACAGAGGCCGAGGCTGATGAACGCGTGTACCCACTAATCGAGTTATCGTCGCTTTGACGATCAGAGTCCATGGATGATCTGATCAGCTGGCTGATGGATGAATCGCCAGTGATGCGAGCCACTTCGGAAACGAGCTGCTGCTATCGCCAAGTGGCTCGAGAATATGCTCCAATGGTCCGTTCGCTTCCAAATGAAATACCATTCACCATTATCAACTCGAGTATCATCATCATTACTTTTTCGATGCGCCGCGATCATTCAAGCAATATACTCATTTCATCCTCATCAATTCCGACCGCACCACAAGATAAAGCAATTTCTTCATTCAACTCATCACAGTGCTTTTTTCCATTTTTATCCTGCAACAAAAAAAACCGAATCATGTACATCGAACAAAAATGCGTTTTTTTTTTCATAATTCTATATTCATTACTTATATTTCTCATTCATGGAAATATCTAATAAAAATATATCTTTTGGTCTATAAAATATATCGGTGACTAATAGGAAAAACCAATTAGGTATATAGGGTTTACGTATACACTTAACTGGTTGTTTCTTTTAGCCACAGATATTTGTGGAAACCCTCTCGAACAAAAATATATATTTCATTTAATTTTCTAGAGATTTTATTATATAAAATTCAAAAATATAAGATAGAATATATTTTTTCTATACAAAATTTATAAAAAGTAGATATATGAGTATTATTCATTATATATTTTTAGGACTGAATTTCTGTTTGTCAGGAAATACGAGTAATATTAATTTCATATTTTGTTTATAAATTTCAGTATATATAATTTTAAAATAATCATTTTTTTGTGTTTGTTCAATGGTGATGAATGCTGACCTAGCTAAAATCACCAACAAACAAATCATAAAATGTTTAGAAAAACAATTGTGAGAGTAAGACCGGGGAAAAAGTAAATG
>JAAMPD010002867.1:0-12619 GCA_025266255.1 Trissolcus basalis
AATTTTGTGATTGAATCGAAAACTTATTTTTTTTCTGAAACTGAATTTCAATTTTTGTTGAGTTTCAGTGTCCAAAGTTGTGATTCGAGTTGTAAATTTGATAACAGGTTGTCAATATTTTGATCATGATGATTCGCCCGGCATAATATAGCGAACGAAATTAAATCGTGACAGTTATTCATTCGAACGTCTGACTGACGGATCGTGTACATGACTTTGTGGGATTTTTATCCTAAAAACATCTAACGTGAAATTGGCATTTATTCAATTTTGAAAATAATTGAACTGAATCAAGACCAACAGCAAATCGTGAGTAGAAAAAAAAAGTCATAAAATAAAAAAAAGAATCTAACGAAAATTAATTCCAATTCAGTTTTGTGATAGTTTGTATTTAAAATTCTAATTTGTTGCAGATCATGAAGAATATAAAACTTATTAAAAAACTCTCCGACATTTGCCATCGCAAGGAAAAAAAGGAGAGGAAGTTGAAAAGGTGTAAAAAGTGCAGCAAGTTGAAAAAAGACAAACGAAGTCCAGGCAATTTCCAGAACGATTTTTACAAAATCGTCGGATGCACTGCGACATCTATCAAACTGAAACGAGTGCCTTTTTACGAGGCTCGAGACCAGACTTCTGTATTGAGGTCCACAAAAAGAGGACAAGAATTTGGTTCTCTATTGGATATTGCACCCTTGAACGATCCGCTCTTGCTGAATGGAGATTTTTCATACATCTTTGATGAGCTGAATAATAATAAAGAACTGCCGGAGATCGTCAGTTTTGGACCAAAAAATTCCTTCGATTTCAATTTGGATAGTCCAAATAATAATCATTGGACAAATCAACCAATTTATGGTAAAATCAAAATTTTCAAATTCAAATCTGAAATTATTTATTGGTTTATTTATTTATTTATTACTTTTAGGTCGAAGTACCCCGTCTTCGTTTGACTACAATCTAGAAAATGGTGACTATAATTTTTTTTTCTAAACATGCAGAAAAACAACTGTTAAATTAATTTTATATAATTTATGTTTAAAATTGTAATTTTTTTTACTTTTCAGATAGTTGGAGCGTGAGCAACTTTTATTATGATTCGTACATTAAATTCCCAACAGTCGAAATGACATAAATAGAGATAAGAAAAAGACAAACAATAATGAAATTATATGAATGTTTTTAATATAATAGTAGACGATTTCTAAAATTCGTTTTTATAAATGATATATAAAAGATAAAGTGCGATATTAATTTTTGTAAAGTAGTATTTAGTAAATATATATTATATATAATTAGTAATAAGTAATAATGAAATTTAGTTAAGTAAAAAATTTTGAATTGCTAGAATCTCGCCGTTTGAGAATACTCGATGAATTTGATTTTCAAAACGCGACATACAATTTGAAATGTTTGCTTCAAGTTTACAGTTAAATTATAAAAATCAGGTTAGGACTGGTAATTGTAAACGAAATGTGCAATCGAGATTGATTTAAGATTAAAATCTATAATCATTTGTAAAATATATTGTAAATTATACTTGTGCAATTTTTGAACTTGTAATTAAATTTTCTTTGTAACTGAAATTGGAATTTTGATGTTTTCCAGCCCTTTCAAACCTTACTTTTAATTGTTGTAAATCAAAAAAAAAAAAAAAAAAAAACGAATTTCTTTGTATAACATTTTTTATTCTTTTTGTCTTTATTGCTCAACTGAAATTTGAATTTAAATATTTTCCCGCCTTTTTAATATCCACATTTTACTTTAAATTAATTCGTCAAATTTCTGAAAAACATGAAATTTAAAAGCAACAATTGAATTTTTCTTACATCTAGAGAATCGTCGGAAAATGTTGATCATTTTTACAGGGATTTTCATCAGGCATCACTACTGTACATTAAAGTACAACCGGAAGTTACTGACATTACAGTTTTTCTGGATTAAAAATTAATAATCCCATTGTAAATTGATTTGAATATCAATGAATATTAAACAAACCTGTAACTTCCGGATTTACATCCTCTTAAGGTTCATTTTTATTTTTCATTAAATATTAACACAATGAATAAATATGTAATCTGCAAACCTAAAAAGTAACCGGCTATCATGCTGCAAAATCAAATTTCAATTTGGCGAAACCAATTTTTTTTTCATTATCAAAGTTTTTTTTCCTGAGATTTTTGACTTCACAAAAGCTCGGATTTCAGTTTTTTAACGACTTTTTAACCAAGATCAATTTATGACCTTCATCGCCATTTGAATTTTGGCGCGTAAATTTTGTCACCTAGCGGAATAAGTTTTGCGAACGACAAGATGGGTAGCCGCGCGTGAGGAGTGTCATTTTGCATTTTTCGTGCTTTTATCATCGTACTTCGAATTGTCGACACGGCGATTCGAACCATTTCGTAAAGTTTTTTTAGTTAACGAAAAAGAAGTTGTGCCGAAATGCCGAAAGGTAAGAATATACCATTCAATTTCTACCATTTTTCGTTTCTCACTTACCTCGGCGATCAAAAAATCATCTCGTTTTCATCGTTTACTGTCGATAAGAAGAAACAAAGAGCAGGTTTTGAGGTTAGGTTTGTTTATTTTGCAGGAAAATTTGTCAACCACAAAGGCCGCAATCGTCATTTCTCGAACCCTGAGGAGTTGGAGGAGCAACGCCGTCAGGAAGAGGAACGACGCAAATGGCGGGTTCGTTATTTTTTGAGGTTACCTTTTGCAAATTGCAAATTCCGTTCTTGACAGTTGATCATAGTTATTACTCTGTTTACAAAAATATAATTTAAGAACAATTATCAATATTATGCTGTTTTTCTTATATATTTTTTTCTTTTTCTTTGGCATCCAATTTAATTTTCTATTATTGTTTTTTTCAGGGTTGAACAATTATCAACTAGAAAAATATAAAAATTAATTAAAATTGTTTATTTTACGTGTATAATTTGGGTTATAGATTTTAATGGAGTTTTTAATTTTAGTCTAACAAAAATGATGAAAGTACAAGTGAAGAAGAAGAAGATCCAAAATCTAGTAAGGGAAAGAAACAGGACGACGACAGTGATGAAAGTGAGAGTGAATCAGATTCTGAGTCTGAGACTGAGGTAAAATTGCAAAAATTAATAAATTACCATCCATTTTCATTTATATTCTCTTTCTTTTCTTTTTTATTCTTCTATATATTTTTAAAAGTTTAAATTAAAATGGAAATAGTTGTAATTATCAAATTAATTAATTAAATTGTTCTTTTAGGGAAAGGCGAAAGGAGTAGGAAATTTAATTCAAGTGGAAAACCCAAACAGGGCACAAAAGAAGACGAAAAAATTATCAAAAATAAACGAATCTTTAGCGGAATCTTCTAAGCCAGAATTGTCGAGAAAAGAAAGGTAATTTGTCGTTATTTTTTATTACATCAATCATAAACTAATTAAAAAATATGAATATTATACAAAATCTGTGAAATGTGTGTGAAGATCAAAATTTAAATATCAACTTCCTTATAATTCAGGGAACAACTGGAAAAACAGCGAGCATATGCAAATTATCAAAAGCTGCACGCTCAGGGTAAAACTGACGAGGCTCGAGCGGACCTCGCGAGATTAGCAATCATTAAGCAACAGAGAGAAGAGGCTGCGAAGAAACGCGAAGAGGAGAAGAAGCAGAAAGAGATGGCTCTGCAGAAAAAGTCAGACCAGATGAAGAAAGCCCTAGGGAAGTAGTCCCTGGCTGATTTTTCGACCCTCCTTCTTTGTATGAAATAATGAATTGTCTACTGTGAACGCGACGCATAATTATTAATCGCATACACTATTTACATTAAAACAAATTTAAAAAATGATACTTTGTTTGGAGAAATAAAAGTTGCTTTATTTGTATAAGTGAATACAGCTACTTTTGTTCAATCGCTTCCTCTCCGAAGCCTAAAAGACGTGGACAGAGCGACGAGCCTAAAATAAATTCAAAGATACGCGCAACGTTTCAGCTGTAACTATCGATTTTGTATGCGATTCTGTTATCTTCCGTCGAACACTCGATAATGTAGAGAATTTGTACAGAAAAAGCAATTCGACTGATTTTCCCGTTCTGGATTTGTGTCAACTTGAAAAACCAATTTGGGTTCCTGTTAAAAAACAAAAATTGAGAAAAAATTCAGTAAACGAAAAAAAAGAAAGAAAAAAAAAACAATTCACGACAGAACGTTCATTCGAATTTCTTTTTATTTTTACGTTTTGTTTTTTGTAATGTTGTAATCATTTTTAGCTTTGTTATATGTAATTTGTTTTCGACTTGCCAGTCAAACAGTCTTGACAAACTTGAACGACTTGAATTCAATCAAGCCTGATCAAATTATTCGTTGATCAATTATGGTCGGTGGATTAAGTTATAGTTTAATTAAGCGTGTAAATTCGACACTGAGACGGAGCTCAATTGTACCCGACGTGGGGTGGAGCGAAGGGGCGGTTTTTAAAGAGTGCATCGTAACGCCAGCCTTGAAAGTAATTTGTGAAGGTAAATTCTTGAGGGCGCCCAAGCGAGGCTCTTTTATCGCCGAGACTGGCATGACGCTCAGTATCTCACTGTCTTCCGAGCGGAGCTCGTGCCGCTTCGGTCGCGTTTCGTTCTCGTTGCGCGATGTAGTTAGTTTGCCGATCAAAAACAAAAAAAAAAACCATAAAAAAAAATTGTCACTCGCAAGCTCCGCAATTTTTCGTACAGTTTGTAAATTGTAAAACAATTTGTTCGCTAATCGACAGAACCAATCTGTTTTTGAAAGTGGAATTGTAAAGTGATTATAGGTTTGTAGTGATTTGGTCCGTGCGATTCTCTGCAGCATCTGAAGTGCGACGATCAACAAGTTGTTTCGTCTGGCCTGGGTTTCTATCGTTTCTTTAAAGAAAGCCCGCGGAACATGGGTCGTTCGGAGCTTTACGAGTCGAATTGCCGCAAGATGATACGCGCGCCTCACTCGATCTGAAAGTAATCAGTTTAGCGATGGATAAACTTTGGACGAGAAAACATGGATAGTCAAGAAAGAAAACGTGTGACCAATGAACTTGACTTGGAAACATGAGTTGGAGTTTTAGTTTCGAACTGAGAGTGGAACTTTGTATACTGCGATCTGAATTTAATAACTGGCAAGAGAATTCTTGAAAGCTGTTGATTGATTGGCGAACGAGATTGAAAAACGATTTAAATTAGTTCGATAACTCAGTTCAGGTCATTTTTCTAGACGAGAAGATACAAGAAAAAAAAACATGATTCCAATAAGGACCTCAGTAGTGTGAAAACTGGACGGATTTGAGAACAAATTATATACCAATAAGTGACTGATGACAATTTTTGTAAATCTGTTGAATGCCAAGCCAGGCTGCAAGTTCGATCTCTGGTTATACCATTTTTGATGGGACCCTTTAACGATATTGATTTCTGCAACATTTTGACATGGTTTCCGAGTGTTTTCAAGTGACTGGTAGATTACAATTTGCACACAAATGTTTGGCTGGATGCCATGTGGTTAAACAAGGCCAGGGTGATCTAGTGGTTTTCTAGGAAAATCTTAGGACCTATGACGAATTGTCACTAGGGGGTCAAAGGTCAATGCACTTTTGTGCACGCATTTTCACCTGGGCATGGGACTTGTTTGTTCGTAGTACTCCTTATGCAATGCATCGTGTAAGTATCTAAAGGAATATCCATCTAGATCTAGTTAAATTTTGGGTTTCAAAATTATCCATGTGCTAATCTAGTGAAAATTCTAATAAATGTAGTAATTTTTTGGATCTCCAGATAATGATGAATGGCGAACAATAATTTTCAGTTTTTAAGGTGAAGGTTATTCGTAGAAATCATTGTTTGTTTACATCTTTCAACGAAAAATGACGTTTTATTGTGCTACGAATTCTCCCATCGTTGCAGAATCGCACTCTTCTCATTATTTTGAAAAATAACAGTTGTGGTTATTTTTATTTACAAAGTCCCTAATTCCGTGACAGCAGACTTTATACATCATCTTAAAAAACCCGCATTCTGATCTAGGGAAAAATTATGTTGGTCTAGAACTTTTTTTTAAAAGGAAAGAAACTAGTGACTTTAACCCATTGCGGTTAATACCTCTAGCGCCCTCTACATAACCTCAACGTGTGAAAGCCAATAGACAACACGTATTCATATAGCCATTTCACTCTAATCGAAGGACAGAGAATATTTTGTCTACTTCCATTGGTCCACACACATATAGAGAACTGTCAAATGAACATTGATTTGTAGCGATTGACCGCAATGGGTTAAAAAGATTTCCAGTGGTGTATCTTGAAGTCCTAGTAACTTGTCCTGGGGACATTTTTTTTAATTATCAAATGGAATGAATTAAGTCCCTAGATCAGGGATTTAAACATGAAAAAAGTAAAGTTTTCTAGAAATTCGGGAAAATTCAAAATAACTAGAAAATGTATTGAATTTGTTACCAACTGAATTCATTTTTTCTGGTGAAAAATCACTAGATAATAAATTTGGCAGCCCTTCAGAGAAAGTTTTACATTTCCGATAATTTGTGGGTTAAGTAATTCCAGCGGAAATTACATGCAAACTATAAAAAAAACAAACTTTTATGAATGATGTTAAGTTTAAAATTTCTCTGATAAATTTCCTGGAACTTGAGTAGTGTACGCAGTTTGATAACTTTTTTTTTCCACCCTGCTTGGATTCCAAGAGGAAATTTTAAAAGTTTATATTAGCGATCTCGTTTTGATATTTACACGAATATGATGCAAACAAACCAACCCAATTTCATCGAAACGGGTAAATAGATTCGATTTAAAAATTGGCGTGAAACGAAATCCGTGCAAATTAGAAAGTAAATTCAATACGCACTCGGACGATTTTTGTTATCCTTTTTTGTAACGTAATTTTTCTGACAATTTTTTGCTGGACGTATTTTTATTTTGTAAGTCGTTAATATTTATATGAATTGATGGAATTTAAAAAAATTAAATAAGCGAAATTGAATGAACAAGCGCAATTGTTTGTTATCAAACGACGTTTTAGATAAAAAGTGCGACGAGCGAATAATGAAAATGTAAAAGTAATTACAACCACGTGAAAATGATTTTCGCGACCTCCATTAGGGAGCAATCGAGTTTCCCAGGCCAAAGTTAATGTTCGACTGATATTTATATACAAGTTACTTTGCGACAGTGTTGTTTGAATGCGAGAGCGAAAATTGCCGCACCGTTGACTTCGTAATTGATAAGTGGCCTGTAATTCACTTTGCTTTTTTTCTGCGTTCCAGTGGGCACATGTTGCATTAACGGGACAAATTCATTAGCTGGACTGGCTCAGTCACAGTCAATTGTTTGATCGTTATGATCATTTTTTTCACCTCATCCATAAGTCTGTACAAGTTTTCAGAGTAAACCTACTCAACATCCTGACATTTATCATCTAATTTTCTCCCATAGCACAGTCTGCAAAAAGTTTAATGTTCTTATGTTCGTCAAAGGATTTTCAAAAATTTTTGTTTTTCTAAAATGTTATCCAACCTGTAAGATTTTCTATTATTTCACCTAACATTTGATAGTTATTGACTATCTAGGGATTTTTTTCTTTAAAACGTTCCTAATTGTGATTTTTTCCCCTGATTTTGTTGGTCTACTTCCTAGTAATTTTTCTTATAATGTTACTTAACCTTTAAGTTTCTCCTCCGATTTTTTTCTAGTTTTTGAGGTAATGTCGAACCGGGAGTTACCGACATTACAGATTTCTTGATTAAAAATTAATAACGTGATTGTAAATTAATTTTATGAGAAGAGCGAGATTTTCTCAGTTATTTTACACATTCCTAAACAAAAAAACTGAATTTTCATAATTACACGTTGACGAATAATGAGTCCTAGTTTTTGAGGTGGAGCTTATTCGTAGGACTCATTGTTTGTTTACATTGTTCAACAAAAAATTATGTTTTATTATGCTAAAAATTCTCCCATTATTGCAGAATCTCGCTCTTCTCAGTTTTTTGAAAAATAACACTTATTGTAATTTTGATAAACAAAGTCCCTAACTCCGTGGTAGCAGACTTTATACATCACCTTAATAGTTAATGACTATCTAAGGACTTTTGTTACTGTAACATTATCCTAATTTGAAAGTTTTTTCCCTGGTTTTGTTCTAACTTTGATAGTTTTTTTTCTGTCTAGTAATTTTTTCTCCAAATGTTACCTAACCTGTAAGTTTTTCTTCTAATTTTTACTAAGGTTGATAGTTTTTGGCTGTCTAGGGATTTTCCTCTAAACTGTTAACTAGCTTGTAAATTTTTCCCCCAATTTATTAACCTGAAAATTTTTCTTCGTCTAGGGATTTTGGTGTCTAGCTAGGGATTTTCGTTCTCTGATGTTACTGAACATAAAATTTTTCCCCTGGCTTTTTTCCAAGTTTGGAATTTTAGTTCATCTAGGGATTTCCGTTTTTAAAAATTACTAAACATGTCAATTTTTGATGAATGTTTTTTTTTAAATGTTATTTATTTAAAGATTTTCACAATTGTATTTCTCATATTATTTCGTTAAATATCATTTTTCAATTTAATTTTCTGATACTAAATATACCGAGTACAAAATGTTTGAATTTTAGAATACATCGAAGTAAACTTTTTTTTTCAAATGAAAGTTAAATCAAGTACTATAAAATATTGGGATATTTGATCTTCTTTTATGAAACTTATATAATATTTCAGAAAAGTTCATTAAATCTCAATTTACTAAAGAAAATATCCCATTGGGTTTACCATAAAAGTGACGAGTCAAACTTTTATGAGTTATTTAACAAAGCAATTGAGTTTCAAAATACGTGCGTTTAATTTTAATTAAAAATAAAATTTCGACTGTGAGAAAGTGATAATCGATAACGTTTTGTTGAGTCAGAACTGCCCCACAATTAATCGCCCGGTTGTTTTGACGCGTCTGAATAAAAATTCACGCAACCGACGGTTGCATAAAACTCTTGCCAGTCGTGGGACAGTCGAATGTACGTCGCGTGAAATAAACCCCTTCCCCCCTCCCCCTACCCCGACAATGACGCAATCTCTAATTACGTAAAATTGGTAATTACATTTTTTCATTTTGTTTGAAAAAATTTCGTTCAGATAAATAATTTTTATTACAAACTTGAACATACGATTGTTTTATCTTTATGAACTTTACGATCCTTTTTTTAAATTCCAATTAAAAATAAATGTTTACTAATGTTGGTAAAGTAAAAATTTTGATAAATAAAAATGTACATTTTTAGTGGGTGTATCATTTATTATAGTTTTGATTGTAATTTTACATCTATGATGTAAGACCGTAACGTAAGGTAGTAGATAATAGATCAATTAAAGGAAGCCTTCATTGGTGATACATCTAGCGGAGGTGTTAGGAGATTAATTATACCTGTGTCCCTCTCTCGAGTATTGGTAAATACACCCTTGTTCTGACAAGGTCTCAGATTGATTGTATACTATAGACAGAGACAGACATAGTTAGTTTCGAATCTACTTTCATCAAGATTATATAAACGAGATGGGTTTCGAGTAAAAAACCATCCACAAAGAGAATGAACAACATTTTTCACAATTTTCTAAATAACATTATCTTTTGATATTTTTATATGTCATTTTCATTTACGAGATGAACTTGTCATACGGATTCAGAGAGTAAAACTTTTTATAAGGAAAAAAAGTGGTTGGTTAAAATCTAGAGGATTCGTATCCAAGTCTAGAAACTTTTTTGAATAATAAATTATAAATTATTATATTACTTTATTATATACTTGGGGAAAAATTTATTTAAATTCAATAAATTTATTTGGATACGAACCTAATAAATGTTTATAACCTGATATAAAAAACCTTAATAAATTTCATTATTTTTTTAGTTATTAGCTAACAAACAAACAAACAAGCAAACATAATTTCTAATTTATATATTAGTAATGATTTTATAATAATTATGATCATAAATTATATATATTATTATATATTAATTATATATAAATATCTATGAAATTGGATAAGTAACTGGGGGAGGGGGGGAGTCTTAAAAGTTTGGTAACTTTTTGTAAAAGTTCCCATCTTAATAAAATATTTAAGCTCTGAAAAAAGTTGAGAAAACGGTTAAATTTGGCAACTTTTCAAAGAAAAAGTCCCTAGATGAACTAAAATCACTAGTTTCAGAAAAATTCAAGAAAAACTTACATATCTGGTAACTAGTCGAATCAAAATTCGAAACTTAAGAAAATTGGGAGGGAAGGGGAAATTTACATGCTTGGTAACTTTGAGAACAAAATTTCCTAGATAAACGAAATATTCATCAAAATTAAAAAAATATTTCTAGGAAAACCGGACACGTTTAGTAACTTTTTGAAACAAAAATCTCTAAACAAACTAAACTTCGAAATTTGGGAAAAAGATACATGGTTGGTAACTTTTAGAACAAAAGTTACTAGATGAACGTAACCTCAAAATTAAAAATGAGTTAGAGCATGTTTAGTAACTTTTTAAAACAAAAATCCCTAGGGGAAATTAATAAAAATTACCAAAATTCCCATTTATAATGAAAACAATGAAAATGTTAATATTTTCTACTTTTTTAAATAAAATTTTTAATGTCATTTGATGACTCTTTAATTTTCGTAATGTTTAATCTTCAATTCATTTGAAACTGACAAGAAGCAAACTTTTTATCTTTCGATTCGACTGTTCAATGTTTCTATCAATACAAGTCGATTGAAATGAAATCAAACAAGTTGCAATTTTCTTTGCCATTGCGCCCCTTTCTCCGACCAGTTTTCCAATGATCCTCCATTTCTACATATGCTCATGCAAACCACTAAAAGCGAAATTAATTACGACCGCTTGCCGGCGCTTTTTACCCGCTGAACCGCTGCCATTCAAGCGGCTTTGACGAATTTATTTTGTCCTGCTCTTTTAGTCGAGCAAAAAATGCATTTTAATTTTTCAACGTTTCTCAATGGTTTCTCTACATTACGAGTTTTATTTTCACTTTATCAACAATTTTCATTCCTCCCCGGCTAGGAATTCCGACATTATTATATTCGAGATGTTTAACATGATGTCTGGCATAACCATGTAAATTGTTTTGCAAGTTAAATTCAAAATTCACATTAAGAGTGGAATTATACTGTTGGGAGCTAATAATTTGTAAAATTGAGTTAGAAATAACCCGAAGGAGATTCAAATCAAATTGATAGAGATCGAGATTTTTATTCTGATCAAAATCAAACAGACTGGGAAAACAATTTGTCGACCTACTAAAATTCCGATTAAAAAGTTTAAAGAGAAACGACACGATTGCTTTGGCTTTATAGTTTGCGAGTAATCATAACTTGATATCTGTTCGTGATTATTGTTAATTATGTTTTCCTAAACTGAAACAACTTTTTCGCATTCGATACTCAGTGATAACTTTTCAGATTGCATCCGTTTTCTTAGCCAAATCATCGGCTTTTTAAACGTGCAATAAATTCAACCATAATTAGACAGTAAATTAATTTTTAAGTTTATTTTTATTCAAAAATTATAAAAAAATAAAAATATATATATAAAAAAAGTAAGTTTGTCCCTCACGGACGAATATATATATATATTCTGAAAATATGAAAAATATTTTTTTTATATATATAAATATATTTCCAGCGATACGGACTATATATAGTTATTTTTTTTTTTAATAAATACGATTAAATAAATTTATAAAATATAAAATAAAATATATATTTTCTATAAACAATTTATAAAAAGCGGCAATACAATAAATTAAAATATATTTTACTGTTTATATTTTCGTCTGTGAGGGAAATTTTTAGATTGTTCAGTCAGACATTTTGAAATTAAAAAAATCTTATATTTTCTTATCTTTTGAATAAAAAAATTATGAACAAATAGTTTTAACGTTATGTTAAAATATTCTATATTTTGTTTAATATTTTCTAGTTGAATGTTTGCAGGTAAACACGATTTTGTTTAACATTTTAAGATCAAACATTTTGGATTGAAAAATTGTTCGTTAACCTCGTGTCTGTCACAGTAAGAAAAATCCTTGCCGAGTTTCGATCAAATTGGAGCGTTTGTGTACGTGCGATCAGCACGATACAAGCGATTTGCATGCAAAGCATGCTTATAATTACAGTGCCGCTGCCGTGATTAGTTGGACGGGTTTTTCAAGGTCGCGCGCGTGAAAAAATCCAACTACTGTACCGCCCTCTATCGCCGAAACCACACCGATGTCATTTCCATGCAAATCCATGATGCTTTTCGAAGTCAAACATAAAGCTCATCAAACAGTTCATTGTAAATCAAAATCGCGTCTCAGATGCTAATTTTTTTTTGTTCCATACAAAGAAAAACAATTTCAAATAATTTCGGACTCGAACGTATTGAATTTTTTTTAGGGTACGTTTGAGAAATCAAATTTATTCCAAAAGTTTGCGAATGAATATGAAAATTGTTTGGAAAACATGATTAAAAAACAGGAACATTGAAAGGGCAAAGTTTGATTATTCAAATTTGTAGGTATTGTGTGGGTGCGAAAATGTGACCGGTAGGTGGCGCTACGATTGAATTTTATTG
>JAAMPD010002868.1:0-12615 GCA_025266255.1 Trissolcus basalis
CCAGTGTGACGGCTAGCGGGCTGCACAAAATCGCCGGGCTTCCGGTTTGCACGAGTTCGCCGTGACAGGCCCTCAAGGACTTGAGGGGTTCGGGGATGTCGTTGTAGCGATCCATACCCATTGGTTCCGTCAGATGCATCGTTCAAATTGAGTAATCCGTTTTGGGTTTCACTAGCACTCAAAACCGAGCCAACTCAAAAGCACACTTTCCGAGACGAAACAAAAATAAGAACTGAACTGGTAAGTCTGTTCGGTTCTTCTGTAACTCCTCGACACCAGTAGAGCACTGACTCGAACACTCGCAGGACACTGCACTTAAACGTTTACACGGTCCGAGAAGCAAGTGGTGGGGGACTGCTTGAAAGTTTGGAGACGCGTTTTCGATGCCGGTTGAGCGAAGTCTAGTTTTTCGTGCCGAGCGGCGGGCTATTTAGAGGGGATTTTTCTCCCCTCCAATTTTTCTGATGCCCCACCCAGGCACTACGCGCCGACCAATGAGGACGGCGGTCGTGTTGTGGCCTCCGCGGCTCGCCGCCTTCGACCCTAACCAAGCTTACGACTCGGCTGCTTGCGAGAGGATCGCGAGCCTGCCACGCTGTTTTCCTTAGCCCACTTGGTACCGAGGCTTTTCATTGTGTACGCCACCCACACACACCCAATCCCTGTCCGTGTAGTTGCGCGCTCTATCAAACCGGCGTGCTGCACGCACGTGCTTCTTCCCTGCCTCCTCAACAATTTGCTTTTTGGATTAACGCGCTCACCACTTCATCATTCTAACTAGTTTTTTCCCCCGACTATTGTTATTATGATTTTTTTTTATTTATTTTTTCTTTCAGAGTTAGAGTTAACCGATGATCAAACAATAGCTGTGTATTGTAATGATTATGATTTTTTATACCGATAATAAAATTGTTGGCTTGGTAAAAAAATGGTGCTCCGATTTATTTTTCCCTCACTTGTTTTCAGGATCAATTAAATTATTGAATAAAAATTGGTATTTGCTTTGATTGAATGTAATTTGATTGTGAATCAATATTTCTTGATGGTGGAAATATTGTAAATCTAAAAAAATGAAGATACTGAGAAATTTTTGAAGGGAAAATATTTCTCCGTCAAGAAAATTTTGGACAATTTTTTTGATCAGGTTGCTGTTTTTATTTTTTCTGATCTTTCTGAGTTGAGATTCAATTTAAAAAGATTCATAGGTTTTCTTGAATGAGAAATTTTATGAATGTAAAACAAAACATTCAGTGTCAACTTGTTTACACTGCTATGTTGGATTTTTAATTTGATCAGCTTTCCGTCACTTTTATTTTTGTTATCATTCCAGAAAAAAGGGGTCCGATTATTTTTTTTCTCACAGATAAAATTAAATCAAGATGTTTATATCAAATTTGGTATGTTTACTCTTATTTTGAATGAAGCAAAATGAGCCTACATAAAACTTGATCAGAAATTGTTTCTCCGTTTGAAAAATATAAATAAAATTTCATGCAGTCATTTTTATCATGATCTTCTTTTTGATTTCTCTGAACTTTTTAAGTTCAGATTCAATCCAAAAAGATTCACACGCGTTCTTGAATAAAAAGTATCTGAATGTAAAACAAAAATTCAGTGGCAATTGGTTGTTTACACTGGCTTGGATTTTGATTTGATTATTTTTCCGCCACTTTATCATTGTCATTCCTAGAAATAAAATGGTCCGCTATTTTTTCTCATAGGTGAAATTGAATTAAGCTGTTTTATATGAAATTTGATACATTTCCTCTTATTGTGAATGAATTTGTATCAGAACAAATAAAAGCAAAAAACTGAAACTTTGAATTGAAAAATTCATTCTCCGTCAAAGAAATGTAAGGAAATTTCATACATTCAACATTCATAATTTTCAAATTTTTTGATCATGTTGCTCTTTTTCATTTATTCTTAACTTTTGAAGTTCAGATTTGATTCAAAAAGTTTCATACGTTTTCTTAAACAACAAATACATGAATTTAAAACAGAAATTCATTTTTGGGTTTTCAAATTTGGTCTTTTACACTTTCATTCTGGATTTTTTATTTGGTAATTTTTCCGTCACTGACATAAATTTTAATTAAGGCTGTTTCATATAAACTTTAAAATCAATTCAAAAAATAGAAATAAGTTACAATAAGCTTAAGTACAAAAATGTACTTTTTCCGTCCAAAATACATGCAATGAAAATTACACAAATCTTTTTTGCATTGATTCCGTTGATATCTGCTGATATTCTTGGAAAAAAAAGATAAAAAAAAGCAAAAATTTATTGAACAGCAGTAATAAAGAACTATCCAGAATTCTGATAAATTCAATGGCTTTTTTGTTAGTTTTATAGTGCATAGGATACATAAAAATATATGGTAAAGTGAGTAATGTGTCATTGATCCGCATATATTTTTGATAGAATAAAGTTGTTTATCTCCCGTGAACAGGAGTGTAATACCGAAAAAAAGTACTCTCCGCTCAAGTGAGTTTGTAACTTTTTGATAAATTTGTTGATTCTTGATTTAACACAGGACCTTTTTTCCATCATTGAGTCAGGCAGAAAAATTTTACGCAATACAACAAATGAAAGTTTCATAATTCTAAAACGACCTTTGTTTTCTAATCCTAAATCTCTTGTCATTGTTTCAACTTGTCTTCACGTTTCCGAAAATGAGTTGCATAATAATCATTTTTCCTTTAAGTCTAAATTTTCAGTCAACAGTTTCAGCACATTTTCAGTATTATTTTAGTCTAAAGCTAAATTTTCTGCTACAAATATTTTATTTCTCCGACTTGAAACAATTAAGGAGCAAGCACCTGCCCCATAAGGAATACCCTTATATGGGCATTATGCTTGTATTTCATGCCTTTTATAAGGATCCTTGGTAACAAAATAGTTCCGACCTTATGCAAAAGGGCTGCCTGTTTGTTTTTCAATAGTTAACTAAATCTTTAATATGATTACCAAGGTGTTAAACAAAACTAGAACATTTTCCGGTATGACTTTTCCGGCCTGAATTTTGTGAATTTTGTGAAAGGGCACAGAGGAATGAAATAAGTCATAACGTCTTATCAACTCATACCTGAGAAGTAGTTATTAGGTAATCCATTTACTTCCTATTCTTTCCAGCTGAAGATCATCCTCACTACAGAAAACTGTTGCGTCACAATGCTGATTGTTTATTTTCTCAGCTGAAAAGAAGTGACCTGCTGAAAATGCGTCATAACAAAATTGAAATTTTGTCAGTTTGTAGACTTCATATTTTCTCCGCTGGGAGAATAGGTTACCTAACCTGTTGAACAGATTCATGAAATGTTATTAATATAATGAAAAATGTATAAACAAATATTGAACAAATTTCCCAACTCATGAAAAATAAAAAAGTAGATCAGATTGTTAGTTTATCTCTGCTGAAAAACAAAATTTTGTATAACTATTCATTTTTTTAGTATTATCTTTTGGTACAAAATGTTTAATATCAGGACAAAATTAAGATTTAGTTAGTTTAGAAAAAAGTTTGATAAAACAAACAAACTAAAAGAATATATAAAATGTATTTTGCATTGTATAAAATTATTTATTAGTGCATATATTAATTTCTTATTATTTGACACTTATTATTTAATTCTCATTTTTTCCGCTAACAAATCCGCCATATCAACATTGATATTTGGTCAGTTTGTAAAATTTTTATTTGCTCCGCTGGAAGACTTAAAAATTTTAAACATGTTGTTAATTCAATGAAAAACTTCTAGACATATATTAAGCAACATTCATGATTTTATTATTCTTTGCTCTAAACAATTTTAGTTCAAGAAAAATAAAAAAGTTGATCAGATGGGAGTTTTGAATATCTCCGCTATAGAATGACCTGCATTGTGTTTCATTACATTATCTCTTATCAATTACTTTACGCTACAGAAAACACCATCATATGCTAGTGTTTTAATTTGTCTCATTTTAATCTTTGCCGCTTTAAACTGATCCGATAAGAAACATGATGAATTATTAACTTTTATTTTTTTCCGTTCTTAAAAAATATGATCATTACAAAACTAAAATTAATTCAGATGCTTCCGCTATTGGGAATTGATCTCAAAAATATACATTGAGATTCTTAGACTGTTATTGCATAAATATTGAGAAAATCACAACTTTTCTAGGCTTGTTAGGGACCTTAACATAGAGTATGCAAAAGTGTAAAAAGATTGCATTTCATAGAGAAATTATCATGGAGGTATAGGGTTTTTCCTTCAATTCGAAAAGAAGTTGTCATAAGCAGATAAAACTGAAGAAAGGTTGCACTTTACCTGCACCTAGATTCAGGTATATGCCCTTCTTAATGCTACCATGAAATTGAGCAAATAAATTTGAAGTAAAACATAAACAGTCCAATAGTTTCTTCTGGACTATTGTCACTTAATAGATGAATCATGATTTGACTACTTTATATTATGATATGCTGAATCTGTTTATTGTTACATTCATTATTCGCCTTGTTAAATTGATACCTTCAGGATAACATGCAAGTTCAAGTGAAAAGTAATGATTACAAAATCATGTTTTGAAAGTAACAAATGAAAATTAGAAATTCATTTTTGGCAGATTTTCCGTTAGTTTTTCCGTCCAAAGATGTGGGCCTACTTACAAGCATCAATTTTTTTTCTCCCTTCGCCTGATTGAATGCCTATGAATCTGAGTTTGAATTACACTGCTACCGTAAATGCCGCCAACAAGTGATGACAGTGAAATGGTTTTCTGCAATGAAAATTGAATTGATTATAACTTTTATTTCTAACATGTTTATGTTTTTTTAATAATTTTATTACGCTTTGAGAACTATAGTCAAGTGGCATTTATTTTAATACTATACATTTAATTTAATAAGTGATAAATCAAAATTATTAATTCACCGCTGGCATATTTTTACATCAGTTATTCCGTCCAAAGATGTGGATTATTTGCAAGCATTTTTTCTTGGTTCACCCAACTAAACAATAACTAGTTAATCAGTGTTAGAATACATTCCTACATGATTGCTGCCAACAATTAGTAAGAAATAAAATTGTTTTTGCTAAAAACAAACTGAGTTTAACATTTACGTCCATCAATTTTACAATTTTATTATATTATTAAAGGGATCAAACAAAGTTCTTATGTATTTCAACTATATATACATTAACAAGGCACTATTATGGTCATAATTTTAATTTTAGAGTAGAGTATTTTGTCAAACATAAATGATTTAAATATATTCAGATTCTGTACTCTTGAAAGCTGAAAATCAAAATGTTGAGTCTCATCCATTGAATAAAGTTGACCCCTAGAAATATAAAAATCAAAATAATTCCTCTGATTTCGTCTCCGTTTTTAAATTTTACATTTTTTGAATACTAATACTACTGATGAAAGAAAATTTTATGTACAACTTGCAACAAATCTGAATTTTATATTTTACCAAAAGTAAAAAAGTACTGTCTTCAATTTAGTTTCCGCTGGTACATTTCTATTATTTTTGATTTAAATGCTAACGACCCCCCTCCCCCCCCCCCAAAAAAAACTAGAAAATTTTTTTTTTTCTGATTTTTTATCCGTTGTTCCATTTATTGGATTTAGTTGAGTCAAATTAGGATTTTTATCTTTTCTGGGCATTTAAAATTTATATTTTTTTCTCTAATCAACGATCAATGTTGAATAAATCATTACTGTATCTATAAAATCAAAAATATTTGTACAAATTTTTTACCGCCAACAATTTGTAACAATGAACAAGTTTTTCAAAAAATGCAAGTTGTTATCCAATCAAATGAAGTTAATTAATCAATTTCAATTCATTTTGATCTTTTCATTTTAAAAGGAAAAACGAAGGTTGATTTTTCACCTATTTCGAAATTCCAGACCACAAAAAATTAATTAAAATTTAACTTTCATTAAAATATATGAAAATCAGAAATCCTATTCCGATCAACAAGATTAATGAGCAAGTCAATCAACGCATATTCATTTTTGCATAGTACTTTAATTATTTCTGAGTATTTTTCAAATTAAATGTAAACCGGATTTTAATTTTCCTGAAAATTTCCGACCACAAAAATATGAGCACCCTTCCCAAAAATTTACAAATCTAAATTTTGACTCTGATTAATCAAATTAAGCTATAAAATCCATTCATACTCTTTTTTGGATAAAAATTATTCTGATCTTCGGTAATATTAATTTTTTTATATTGATTTCGCAATTTTTGACAAATTTCCCACAACGTTCCGACTAAGGGATTACACCAAATTTTTTGAAAGAACTGAAAGTAAGTGGTTCTATTATTTTTTAATTATATTTTCAATCTAATAGACATCTAATCATTTTTAGATTTTCTTCTACACTTTTTTGAATGTCAATTTCAATCCTAATTTTTTAAAAAATTTTCCGGCCTCCGAAAATCTGAAAATCAAATTTTTGGCTCCGATCAATCAAGTAGCTGCTAAGTCAATTCATATTTATTTCTGGATGATTTTTATGCTACATGTAAGTAATTTTTATCTGAAAACTTGAATCAAATTTAGTTTTTTGAATTTTGGGAAAATTTCCGGCAACGTTCCGACTAAGGGATTACATCAAATTTTTTGAAAAATCTGAAATGAGTAGTTGTATTAATTTTTTGTTAGATTTGCAGTCCAATAGACTTCTAATCTTTTTTAGATTTTCTTCTACACTTTTTTTAAATTTCAATTTCAATCCTAATTTTTCAAAAAATTTTCCGGCCTCCGAAAATCTCAAAATCAAATTTTTGGCTCCGATCAATGAAGTAGCTGCTAAATCAATTTATGGTCAGTTAATTTTTTAATAATCATAATAATTCCCATATGATTAAAGAAATCAAATATTTACTTTTAAGTTTTATAGAAACTTCCAACCAAAATATTTTGGATTCTCCTGACCCTCAAAAATCAATATTTTAACTCCGATCACTTCAAAATAATGCTTCAAAAATAAGTTTCATTTTATTTCAGATAGTAATTATATTTTTTTTTATGGAATTGGATCTTGGGTCATGCGATAATTTCTTATTTTAAAAATTTTCAGAAAAATTCCGAGAACATATTAAGGTATCCGTATCCTGACTAAGGTATTACAAAAAAATTTGAATTGTATTGTTTTAATCTCTATTCAAAAATTTCGTCATATTTCCGTAAATAATTTTCTCATTCTTTTAAAGATATATTTAGCTTGGGTTTTTACGGCCTAATGCTAGACTCAATAGCAATATATTGTTCAAAATTATCTGTGAAGAAATGAGACTTTATTTATTGATAAGGATTTTTTGAATAGGGACTACAGAACAGAATATTTAAACATTAATTAGATGGTTCGAAACTAATTCTTATCTTAGAATGTAAATTGAATTTCTTCGTTTTTTGAGATTTCCGACTACGAAATTTTGAATCCTCCGGTCTCTTAGAAATCTATAATTCAACATTTTGACAATGATCGTATAGAGTTATTGAATTCATTCATATTAATTTCTGAATAGTATTCATACAACTATCTAGCAATTTTGATCTGAAAACGTAAATTAAATTTGGGTTTTTGAATTTTTGATAAATTTCCGAAAACGTTCCGATTAAAGCATCAAAAAAAAATTTTGTTTTTGAAATTAAGAGATTATGGATTAGGAGTTTTTTGATCCGTTTTGTGTTTATTTTGTTTCCAACTTCTTCAAGAAAGTCTTTCTTTAATTTTTCAAATTAGATTTACACCATTCTGAATTTCATACAATTTTCCCGTCCTCCGAAAATCTTAATATCATTTTGGGTCCGATCAATAATAAGACGCTAGTAGTTAATCAATATACATATTCGTTTATTGTAAATCATCATCTTATTTAGAAGTTATTTCCATTTAAATATAGAAAAAATATTTTCATATTTCAATTTTATTGATTGAGAAAATTTCTGATCACTTAATTTTGGATCCTCCTGTTTCCCAAAAAATTGTAAATCGAAATTTTGGCTCCGACTAATCATATAGAGTTATTGAATTCATTTACTATGATTTTTAAATAGCATTTATATGGTCTGTCAGCAATTTTGATCTGAAAACGTTAAATATAGGTTTTTCAATTTCCGACAACGTTCCGACTAAGGCATTAGAAACAATTTTTTTGAATACCAACATTTTTTCAAAATGAAGGGGTGTCAGTATGTTTCTTCATCAGTTTTATTTTACATTTCGTTCCTAACTTTTTTTAGAAAATTTTTCTTTTGCTTTTCAATTGCATTTACAGCATTTTGCATTTTTCAAAAATATTCCGTCCTCCGAAAATCTGAAAAATAAAATCTTGGCTCTGATCAATGAAATGAAGCTAGTTATAGTTAATTCACATTTATTTCTAGATATCGTTTTTACTGGATAGAGTAATTATTCTCTTAAAACGTCAATTAAACTTTTATTTCTTAGTTTTTTTAAACCTTTCCGACCAAAAATTTTTGGATACCAAAAAACTGTAAATGAAAATGTTGACTCCGGTCAATAAGATACTGCTTGAAAATCAATTCATATTTTGTTTTGGATAACTATTATAGTATTCGTAAGTAATTTTAATCTCAGTTCATGCAATAAAATTTGATTTTACAATTTTAACCGAATTTCCGAGAACGTTCCGACTAAGGTATTATAAGAAAAATTGAATTGCTTTGTTAGAATTTTTCTGTCCAAAACTTTTATTATATTTCCGTAAATAATTTTCTCATTCTTCTACAGTTATATTTTGTTAGGGTTTTTACGACTTAATATTATGAAAAAAAAATATATACATATTTTGTTCAAATACACCTTTGAAGAAAAGGATTTGATTTAATTATATTCTTCTTTTGTATACGAATGGCAGGAAAGTTGAACTTACTTAAATAATAATAAACAGCGCATTATATTTGAAGAAAAATCCAATCTTTTAATGAGAGGGAAGTAGAAAGACATTAATGACTATTCGTGAATATTTTTGAATATTCAGTTCTTTTGTTTTCAGGTTGTTTTATTATAATCTTTTTTAATTTTCCGTCAAAATACCAGGGTACCAAATTTAAAGAAATTTCATCACGTTCTGAAATTTTCATTTCTATAATATCTTTTTTACACTGACATAAAAATTAATCCTACTGTTTTAACCATAATGTCGATAATAGAATTTAATTAATTCAATGATAATGTTTATTTTCAGAAATTTAATATATCTAAGTGCGCTAGGTCGCTTAGGCGTGAAATGAAATCAGATAAGGAGACTGCAGCTGATAAGAACTCGACAAATGATAAGGATGGCGGTAGATAAAGAGGCTGACACTGATAAGAAAAGACCAATCAGAAAATATATTTGGCTGTGTTGCTATTTTCCCAACTGATTTGGTTCAATTTGAAACTATTTTAGCACGAATATTTTCACACATCAATGGCTCAAACAAATCTCGAGCTAAAGAGGATGCAATTTTTCTTTAGTTTCCAAATTATCTAAACGTTTCTTCAATTCTTTAATGATTTTTTATCATTAACTCACTCAAAGTACAATGAACTGAAACCTAAACGACATTTTTGAAAATTTCCGACCACTAAAATTCTGTCTCTCAAATAACTAAAAATCAAAATGTTTTCTCAGATCATTCAAATAGACCTGGTTAATCAACGCATTCATTTTATAGAGGAATTTCTCTGTTAATAACTAATTTCAAATGTAATCTTAAAAAGAAATTTTATTACTCACTATTTCGAAAATTTCCGACCAAATAAACTAAGGTCCGCCTCTCAAAAATGTGAAAATCAAACTTTTGGCTCCGACTGATCAAATGAAGATACATAATAAACTATATGTATTTGTTATTATATATGTAAGTAATTTTCATCTGAAAACGTGAATTGAATTCAGATTTTAGCTTTTTGTGAATTTCCGAAAACGTTCCGACTAAGGCATTGTAACAAATTTTACGAAATAAGAAAGTATGATTATATCATTTATAATTTGCGCTTTAATAAGCTTTCGTCTCTTTTAGAAGTATTTTCAATTTTTTATATTGAAATTTACATCATGTAAAAATTAAAAAAATCAATAAATAAATTTCTCCGTCCTCCGCAAATGCCAAAATAAAAATTTTGGGGTCTGATTTATCCATAAAAATCTACTTTATCCATAAACGTGTATTTTTAGATAGTATTCATACTATTTGCTGAAAATTTTATCTAGAAATCATGAATTCAATTTTGATTATTCAATTTTTTGAATTTTTCCGAAAACGTTCTGACTGAGGCAACGCAATTATTTTTTTCAAAATCTAAAATTTGAAGTTTTCAATATAATATCATTATTAGATTTGTGATGTAATACTAATTTTATTAAAGAAATTTTATCTTCCAATTTGTTATATTGAATTTCCATGATTTTTCAAAAATTCTCCGATCTCCGAATATCAAAAAAACCATAATTTGGTTATGAAACGACTAAATGAAGCTATATAATCAATACATGTTTGTTTCAGGTCAGTTAATTACTTGTTAACAATAACCTCTAGATAAATATGAAAATCAAGTGTTCATTTTTGAGCTTATAGAAATTTCTGACCAAAATATTTTAGATCTTCATGTCTCCAAAAAATTTGTAAATCAAACTCCGATCAATGAGATAATGCTTTGAACAGAATTTCATATTATATTTTAAATAGTAATTATACTTTTTGTATGGAATTAAACAATGGGTCATGTGATTATTTCTGATTTTAAATTTTTCAAAAAAATTCCGAGAACTTTCCGACTATGATAATAAAACAAAACTTGAATTGTATTGTTTCAATGACTCCGTTCAAAAATTTCATCATCTTTCTGTGAATAATTAAGGGTCTTTCTCACTCTTCTAAAAATAGTTACTGGGGTTTTTCCCATTCAATACTAAGCACAAAAAAATTATGTTTATAAATAAAATTCAACAAACGAAACTTTACTAAAAATATACGGATTTGCTGAATAAGGACTACTAAATAGTTAGATTTTTTAGGTATTCAAAATATAGTTCATGAATAATTTTCATTTTAAAATGGCATTCAAATTTAATTATCTCCGTTTTTTTTGTTTTTTTTTCTAAGATTTCCTATCATGAAATTTTGGATCCTCTTGAGTTCTAAATATGTAAAAATCAATATTTTGACTTCGAATAATAATATAAAATTACTAAATCCACTTATTTTATTTTTGGGTAATATTTATACCTCTTGCCAGCAATTTTGATCTGAAAACGTGAATTAAATTTAGTTATTTCAATTTTTTAAAAACTTCCGAAAACGTTCCGACTGAGGTATTACAACAAATTTTGTTAATATAATATCAAGATATTCTGTTCCGGTTATTGCTTCAATTCATTTTTAACGTTTATATTGGATTGGATAGTTCTTTTGATTTCTTCAATTAGATCAACACCATTCTGAATTTTACACAAAAATCTATATCCTCCGAAAATCTCAAAAATGATATTTTGGCTCCGATCATGAATAAGAAACTAGTAGTTTTCGGCTACTTACTTCCCTCTCTGATAGCAATTCTTATCTGAATAAAGATATCAAATATTGATTTTGTAACTTCTAGTGAATTTCCGTCAAAAAATTGAAATTCTACTTCTTTTGAAATCTATTACTTGAAATTTTGTATCCGATCAGTCAGAGATAATGCTTTTAAATCAATTTATATTCTATTTTAGCTAGTGATTATACTGATGCAGGACATTTTAATCTGGGATCACACATTTAAATTCAATTTTACAGTTTCCAAAAATAAATCCGAGAACTTTCCGACTAAGGGATTACAAAAATTTTTTGAAAAACTCTGAAATTAAGTGGTTGTATTGTTTTTTATAAGATTTGAAGTCCAACAGTCTTCTAATCTTTTTTAAATTTTCTTCTACACTTTTTTTGAATTTCAATTTCAATCCTAATTTTTCAAAAAATTTTCCGGCCTCCAAAAATCTCAAAATCAAATTTTTGGCTCCGATCAATGAAGTAGCTGCTAAATCAATTTATGGTCAGTTAATTTTTTAATAATCATAATAATTCCCATATGATTAAAGAAATCAAATATTTACTTTTGAGTTTTATAGAAACTTCCAACCAAAATATTTTGGATTCTGTTGACCCTTCAAAATCAATATTTTAACTCCGATCACTTCAAAATAATGCTTTAAAAATAAGTTTCATTTTATTTTAGATAGTAATAATATTTTTTGTATGGAATTGGAACTTGGGTCATGCGATAATTACTGATTTTTTAATTTTCAGGAAAATTCCGAGAATGTTTCGAATTAGGTATTACAACAACAAATTAAATGAAGTGTTCTTATTTTTCTGTTCAATAGTTTCATCATATATCCGTCAATAATTTTCTAATTCTTCTAAAGATATATTTATCCGGGGTTTTTAGTATTCAATAGTATGAACAAACAAAAAAAAATAACAAATGTTTGTTCAAAAATAACAAATAGGACTTTATTTAAAGATAAGGATTTTTTTGAATAAGTATTACAGAATAGTTAGATTTTCACAGATAGTAATTATTTGGATCTTTTAATTTAGAACGTTAATGTTAAG
>JAAMPD010002869.1:0-12610 GCA_025266255.1 Trissolcus basalis
TATATATACATACATACATACATATATATATATATATATATATCTATTCTTGTACTTTAACTCTATTCGGAAGACGTGCACTCGCTTTTTCTCACACAATTCAACGTGCGTACAATAAACGCGTTAACAACCTTGCCCATTATATACAGATGAATGCAAATAAAATTATTAATGTACCGGCTACTTGTATTTTAATGTAGGAGTCAAAAATCGTATCACACAGAGCTGCAAAATATATGTGCTATCGAGAAATATTATATTTTATTCAAATTAATCGGCTGTTGTGGATCTAATATTTGATGGGATATGATTTTAAACAAGAAGCCGAGGATAAATTTAGAATGTATTCGGGGTTACTATAGCAATAGAGTCACACTTGTGTCACTTTCAATCGTGCTAGTAATAAGAAACTATTATGTTCAACTATTTCCTTTATCAAGTGTTGAGGAAGCACACGAAGTGGATGATGTAGCTATGGTGTGCCTATACATCTCGGTGCATGTACACACACAGTCCGTTAAGCCAATCCGACAGAGAGCGAGCAAAACAACAATTTCATTTATCATTATAACACACACACACACAACACATATTATATATAAAAGAAAATTTTATTTCAAAAACTGAAGCAAAACGGGTTGAATTTTGTTTGTTAAGTCTATAAAAGACACGAGCTTGTTGAAATTACTTAGCGCATAATTTTTCGCGAGCGTTCATTGCGAGTTAATTTTATTTAGTAGCAAACAATTAAAGTCTTGAACGTTAATTGATAAATGCAATTGCTGCTTGGAATGGTTTTGGAAAAGTGAGTGCCTCTTAGCTAAATATAATAACGGTCATAATTCAAAAATAATTTAGCGAGTGTACTCGATATATTGGAAATTTTTGTCACGCGATCGTCGATAGGCCTATCGCGTTTATTGATCGTTCGAATGTGAACAATGAACAAATTACATAGATGCATAGGGTATAATTAAATAGATAAAAATATGCACTCCTCCTGGCGCACTCATTGATAAATTGATTCTCAGACCGTTCAAGAGGTCGCACTTGGGTCAAAAGCCTTTTGTAAATAATTGTATTAACGAGCATGTCGTATCACTTCATTTGATCGCCCGTCCGTTGGCGAGAGCAATTAGTCCATTATATCAATTACGCACTCAATTAAACTGAAATTTCTTTAAACGCCAACGTGAACCTCTGTACAGATTTTGGACGTTTAAATGACAATGGATGCACGCCTGCATTTCCTTCTTAGTATATTCATTGACAAATTGGATTCAATTTTTGATTCTATAAATTGTCCGATCTCAACCAAAATATCTGCCACGTGATGGCTAAGGTAGTTTATAGTTCGTTACACGTGATATATGCGAATGCTGTTTAGCTATATATTGTATTGTATCATATATCTTGTAAGGTCAGATATATAACGTCCATTGTAAAGCATTTTTGATACAAAATAATTGCTGCGCAAAATTATTATTAGAGAAACGAAGAAATTCAAATGAAAAATGTGACTCGATCATGGCGGCGAGAAAGTGGCGGCTGATGCCGATGTATTTACGAGTGATGATTATTAAGCTAACGGTGCAGACGCGCATCTAAAATTCTCCGTCAAATCACTATATTATATTCGTCAACGCATAGTGATTCATTTATAAAGGTGATAGACTTGACATTTAGCATATACACTGCAAGTATGAGTTTTTTTCTCAGCGCGCAATCACACTGATTCAGAAGACAAATTATGCGGATATTTAAAATCGACTGAACGATGCATTTTGTAGCCCTCATCACCACGACGCATTTGCAATTTCAATTAAAACCCTCAATTAGGCACGTAAATTCTGTTGTCCTTGTCAAGTGCTTGTTGGGGGCCATTTGTTTGTCTCAAGCCTGCAGACCAAAAGACTCCACATAATTCTAATTAAGGATAGAGAAAAATAAGCAAGCCCATTTACGGGACAAACAAACGATGAGGTGCAAACAAGCAACAAAGTTGATTTGAAAAACAAAATGAATGAAATGAAAAAGTTGGCATGAGTAAACACAAGCAGCATAATGAAATGAACATTTTTCATTCTGTAATAAGCAGCAGTCAAAACAGTTATTAAATTACACAATTGATCAAGCTAGCTGGCTCTCAATTCTTATGAATCAATCTTAACGTAATTTAAAACGACGTCTTCTCTGATGATGTTTCATTCAACTTGTGTGCTCATTCTGATATTGAACAAACTTGTAATGAAATCAAAATATTCACAGAATCTGCGATCAAATAATGAAGGATGATTTAATTTGTTTTGCTGAAATGTTGGAAGCAGAGCATGAAGGAAATGGAAAAACGTCAAGAAGCGAATAAATGATTGGCGAAGTAAGGTTATGAAGCAAAATGAAAACGCAAATTTCGTATATAGGATTTGAATGAAATGAAATTAAAGGGTGAATGAAAAAAGAGACAGGTGTGCTTTGTTGAATCGAATCGGGTTTTATCAGAGGCCGAGGTGAACTCGGGCGAATTGGGTTTCGAAGGATACGAAGGCCTGCCCCGACTCGAGACTCGAGAGAGGGAGAGAGGTTCTCAAAGAACCAAAGATGAAAAGAACGACTGCACAAATGCAGCACGTATCTGACCTTCGACCTGTGGTTTGCACACTCCTTGCTATATCCCTATCTTCATGTTCGCTTTCTTGCAATACACCTATAAGATATACGCCCAGCTAGCTTGCTTTTATTCACTCGCCCCTAATCATATTGAAACAACCACAATTATTTATTTCACTCTCTTTTTATTTCAACACAATGTGCGTCTCTATAACTTTTAGATATTCAACTTTCAAATTCGATAGCTCTCATCTCATAGCAGTAGATCCAACATATCAGTGGTACTCAACCCGTCCTATCACTTCTTATAACTCTGCGTTTAGCAGATTTGACCCTTTTAGCCAATTTCAATAACCCATTAACGCTGTTATATACATCTTAATTTAACTTAATCTTAATTTTGATGTCTCCACACGGAGAAAAAATTACTTGGGGGACAAATCTAAAATTAGGAAAAAGTATTGAATCTTACAGCAAATTCTGATTCATGAACATGAAAAATTAATATTAGTTCAATAATTTTTTATGTTCACTTGTCAAAATTACAGTTCAGTGAATTTTTATCTATAAATTATAATATTTGTTAGAATTTTTTTCTCAGCGCATGTAATCAAATATGCACATTCATGTATATACATATATAAGCAAAACTTCGTTCTTGTCAATCATTGACCACAATCCGCTCGTTAAAAGTTGTCATAGTTCGCGGACCATTAAAATTAACACGACCGCATCAGGAATGTCATTTTTCTCTTGAATAATAATTGTCTTCAAAAAGAGCAAACCTTTAAATTATTCATTCGGATAATATTAAATTTAAAATTAAACCTTTTCATTCATAATGAAAAACTCACGAACTGACACATATATTTTCTAGATACACTTTACGTTATATACCAAATTTCAATTATGACGCAACCAAAAATAAATGAATTTTTAATTTTTTTTTTTTCTTAGAATTCTGTGTCATTTTTAAAGAATGTATAAAAGTATTTGGACAAAATTTGATGAATAAAAAGAAATGATAATGATGGTGGAGAGTGATGTTTCCTACTCGCTCTCTAGTCACTTGTTAAAGCTACGACGGCGTATGAATGAGCAAAATCGCAGTGTCATAAAACACACATGAGATCTGGCTTTAACTTGAAGCTGGGGCTCCGATGGGAAAATTCGATCGCACATCTTTCAAACTGGCTCTTTTTATACCTCGCGCTTTGGACATGTTTTATTGAAATTCTTGCAGTGAAATTGATTTTGGGTTAATTTTGTTTGTAGCTAGTTGATTAGAATTTTTGAACATGTGCAAGGTGAAATGCGTGGAAGTGCAAAATGTGGTTACGGAATTCGCTAGAAGCAGAGGCGAATAGATCACCAAACAATGCTGCCATTCAGTCGAGTTGTCTGTTCAACTATTGGAGAGTGTATGCACCCGAGTTAATAGAACTTGATCGCGACATCAGAATGAACTACGAGAGTCGTGCATGAGATGCACCAATAGAGTGCTGGCAAATATGAGCTCAAGGAGCAACCGAGTATCAAGTGCCACATGAAAGATGTACTACAGAATATATCTATGAGACGCGACCTTATACATCTATTACTTAGTTTTTGTTCAGTATTTATTATTTTCAAATGAATTAAATACGATATCATGTTTTTTTTTATTCGCAAGAATTTGAATTTTCACGATAAAAGTCGAGAATGAGCTTTTTTTGATTATTCAGGGGTATTTGATATGCGCTTCAATATCAGACGATAAAGTTGTCGAGGTTTGCATGAAAAATATATGCATAAAATATATATAATTTCACATGACGGCGCGGTGTAAATGATAATGACTCAAAACAACGATGATGTGTGCGTATATAGCGATACAGAGTATGGATTTACAATCATTTTATTTTAGTCTGCAGTTCGAATGTTTTTCAATTAATGGTTTTCCGTGTTTATCAGATCTCGATGAAAAGCGTGTTGTACTTGCAGCCACCGATGCGTGAATTTGTTTAATGGCACGTAAATACATGCTCGACGTGTGACTGAAAACTGAAAATGCTGGTTAAAACGCTCTCCCTAACCTCATATAAGGTAAAGAGCAAAACGAAAAAACATGTAGTTGAACGATTTAAAAAAGATATTTATACAATTATTTTGAAAATATATTTCATTCGATCGATGGGACTCGCCCTATACTGCTATATTGCTTGTTTTAAGCACGCGATTTTGAACGACTGTACAGTCGTTGTATAAATGTCAATGTAATAATGAATTCAATAAATTATTCACCAATATAGTCGAACGATAAATTAAGAGACAATTTTATTCAAGTAAATACGTTTATGAGGCAAGTTTCACGAAGTAGGAGCTCGATGCCAAAATCCTGTTTTAAAAGTACCGCAATAAAGCCATCTACAAATTAAGGGGTCTCAAGAACAAAAAGTCCCAGATTCGCGACGCAAGCCCAAATAAATAAGCGCTTCAAAAAACCTTTTAGGCGATATTCGCGCGTTTACCTTAGATGATATGTAAATAACAATGTCTTAGTTTGCTATCAACTTACATCTTATCGCCTAAGTCATATTTCACATTTCAATACCTTTTTGATTCTTAATCGATACTTTTCAAAAGTGCTTGGCTTTTTTGATTAAATTTTTGGTTCAGTTTTTAAAGAGTGTGAAATTTATTGAACTAACAACTTATTCGCATTATATCATTTTTAATTTTTTTTTTATTCTATTGTTAATTCAACATAATTTGCTCAAATTAATTCAACTGTACATGCAAAGTTCATATCAATTATATACAATCATATAATATTGTTATTCATGTATTTATTAACCTTTCATGTTTTTATTCAGCCAGAGCTACCTGTATTGCTTGCCTGCGGCACCAATTTTTCAAATGAATAAAAAGAAATAATTTAAAAATCGAGTCAAAGTTAAATGAATTTTTTTTGTCATATGTAACATCAGAGCTTTGTCTCTCTTTGAACTCTGAACTCTGAAATGAAAGTCGCTATAAATTTAATCATTTACAGGCGTTTCGATGTTTGTATAGGTAAATGATTTACCGTAGAAATATATTGATCAACCATTTAATGAAAAAATGGTAACGAGTTTACGTGATATAGATATAAATAATCAAATTCAAAACGCGACCAATATTGTGAAATTTATGAAATCAAATAGTGCGTGTAGTTTTGTTGACTTTTAATGGTCTTGCTAATTTTAATTATTTCGAGCTGAAAATCTAGTCTCTGAGATTCTCCGGAAAATTCTATATAAATATTAGAAGCATCATCAAACTATAATTGCTGTAGTGCAACATCATGCTGACACGTCAAATAGCTTATATCTGTTTTCCTTTTGCATATAATATACACTATAAAACTGTCGTCAAATGATACTTTTTTTTTTTACTTTTTCATATCGTACCGTTTGTTGTATATTGTTCTTATACATAAAGCAGGGAAATTTTATACTTTTTGTGGAGTATAAATATATACTTACTATATTTTATATATTATTTCAATATTTATAATTAGAATGTGATTTTGAATTAAACATATAACATGAATTTGAATTGAAATAGAAAACCCCATAGACACAGAAAGCACAAAATATAAGCTACAAGAGCGGCCAAACGAAAAATATATAATAACAGCTATACATGCATGCTGATGAATAAAGCTGAAGATTACACGAAGAACCTTATCATCGAAATATATAAAACAAAAAGAGGAAAAATGCAGTGAATGTTAAACGGGTTCTATCTATTGGGGTAGAACAAAGGTAGAAGCCAGCCGCACCGGCTGCTACAAACCCTGCACTATTAAGTAAACGGCAGAGATGGAATCTCTCTCGTGGCCTTAATTAAGCCGTCAAATCCACCGGTCCGTATTTCTAAACATGCAAACTCGAGTGAACGTAAACGCAGCAGCTCCACCAACTGACAGATTTGTTGAAAAGAATTCAAAACTTTGCACAGCATTTACTCATTAAATAACCTACAACATAGATGGATCATAAAAAGCCTATGAAATACAGCAGATTGTCAACGTTAGTTTTGCATATGAACTTTAATATCATTTGTCTAAAACCGCCACATCATCAATAATAACTCTCAAAACTAGATCATTTTCTCGTTTGTACAAAGTTTTGATCAATATATGTAAACGTTTTTTTTTTTTTTTTTTTTTTGGTTTTTCCGTCATATTTTATGTGCATAAAACTATAGTCAATTTTTTGAATCTGGATCAGAATGTCAAACCTGGCTCAAAATTTATACGACAGAATATAGCTTTGGAATTGTGCTATTAAATCCCACATACAGATTCAATTGAAAAATCACTCTCTATATCATTGGATTTATATCACTAAAACTAACATTTCTGCCCTACATATCATCACTATTTTCAGTCCACATTTATATATGTATAAAAATGCGTTGTATATATTTGACCTTTTTTTTTCAATAACAAAAGAAAATAAGCTATTAATACCTCCAGTCAGTTTGATTTATATATCTGTAGTTTCGAGTAATAACCAGGTAAGTACATAAGGCACTTAACTGATTATTGCTGGAAGCCACACAAATAATATCAAAATTAATTCTGCATTGTGTCGATGAAAATGCATTTCGACGGATATTTGAAACGATATTTGCACTGAACAAACGCAAATAGTTTCATTTCGAATTTTTTTTTTTGTGAGTGATACTTATCTCAATATATAAATTGCAAACAAAAGCTGATAAATTAGCAATGCTCTTTCATTTAAACGAGACTGTGCATTTTTTTAACACCGCCATATTTAAACAATTTTTTTCATGATAGTCAATCCAATTTTGCTGTATTTATTCATTTTATTTGTTGTTGTTGTTGACATTTTTTTTTGTTGACAATAATAGAATATTGTTGACATGTGTTTATTTACATAAAATATTTAAGATTTCGCATTGTTATTTTGATTGAACCCATAGAAACATCACATATCGTCGCGTAGTTTTATATTGGTCTTGTAATTATATATATCATATAATTTATGAATAAATCTAAACAGAAGTGAACTGTAATATTGATAAACTGATGCAGACGATGCATTCAAATGTTTGAAAATAATAATGAATTGAATGAGGATCGGCGGAGGTAAGGTTATTATTGAAAGAATGCGTGTTGCACACTTTCTGCCAGTGCTGCAGCCGAACTCCTTGTTTCCTCCCTCCATTTTTTGTAATAGCCTCGCGTGTTTTTGTATCCCCTACTCCACACAAAGTGGACCAAGTTCGATCGATGGCAGCGCACTACTCCCGCCAGCTCACAACTACAACCACGCTCTTCTGTAATCGTATTTCATCGCATTGTATCGTCTATTTCATCGTACGACCCCAATGCATCGCTTTGTATCGTAATTTCGTTTTTTATTCTACTTGTCCGTCTCTTTTGCCTACCCATGTTTCACCCTTCGATGCATTTTGAGCGTAAATATGCAAGCGCTTTTGCCCGACCATAATCGTTCGCCAATTTCTCACTGAATTTCGCTTTTCAATTTCGATTCAAAATTACCCAAACTACACATTTCCAACCACATTTTGATTGTCAAAAATAATCAAACCTTCATCATCTCGTTTATGTTACATTTTCATTTTCAATATGAAACAATTTTTTCTATCTTATTTCAATATAACATTCGCCTCTAATACATAAAAACAATGTTGATGCGTCCACTAAAAGAATATGGACAGGACAGCTGCACTTTATAGGTTAACTTTAGCTAACGTGCCGATGCATTTCTAGTAACAGAAGCAATAACACTTTTTATTGTATATTAATATTAATTATTACGAACAAATTGACAAATACAGTTGATTTTCAATATTGGATATGTTGCTTTTGGAATTATTCACAAGGTTTGAGGTGTAAAACAGATCCAAAACTATCGCATTTTGCAATCAAAATCTGATAACAAGACAATCAACAATTGGTATTTTTTTCACATTAAAATGCTCATATGCATGGACTAATTTTTATTAGGAATGTATTTTCAAGAACGATTATCCATTATGTTCACGTGCGTGTTATGCTAGGCAAAAAAGAGCAACCTGACACGTGCGAGTGAGAGTGTGTATTGTTCTCTGTCAACACTAAAGAATCCCTGTCAACTTACCTCTTGGGCTAAAATTATTTATACATGACGTGAAGTTGGACAGCCCACGGTGCGCGACAACATGACGAACTATGACTTCCTTTACAATTAAAATTTGAGTAAAAGTTCAATCCTTCCAGAAATGCTAAAAATGAGTTTCAACAAGCACACAAGGAAAATCACACTGAAAAAGATGCTACCTTTTATCAAATATATTTAACTTGAATTAAGTAGAAAATATTCTCACATATTATCAATATATTTGAGAATATATCTGTGGTTCTGAGAAAAAACCAGTTAAGTTTATATGTACCCGCATGGACGGAAAATATATTTTGAAAATATAAACAAAATATATTTTTCGTGTAGAAAATATATTCCGGAAATAAGTATAATATTCAATTTATATTTTTTTATATATTCTTATATAAAAAAATAGAATATATATTTTATTTTATTCTTAAATAAAAATTTATAAAAAGCGGCAATAAGTATACTAAATTAGAATATATTTTGACGGATATATTTACATCCGTGAAGGTAAATCCTATACTGTACTTAACTGGTTATTCCTCACAATCACAAACATACTTGATTGAAGCTAAATTTAATTAATTCAATTCAAAATAAGTCAAAAAAAAGTAAAAATATTCTTCATTCAAGTGAAATATACTTAAAAATAGTTTTTTTTGTAGTATATATATTATCTACTTGATATCAGTGAGTTTTTTTTCAGTGCAGTATTAAATGTTCTATTGATGCAAATTCAGCGACCGACACCATAATATTTTGCCTGAGGCATTTACCCTACGAAATATCATTCTTTGAGAGAGACAAATGTTATTGCAGGACGAGACTGAAAGTAAGGATCAGGTAATTAAGTGGAAGAAATGACTCGATATTGGTTTTTAAGAATTTAAATGAATTCCTCTGTCTGATGGTTCCCTGTGAACCAACGAGTCTCGCCGTTGACATTGACGGCGCGACCTTTTAATGAATTCCTTTTTTCAATTCTTTTTCATTTTCCTCAACGATTGATTCTACCTCAAATCTCTACTGTAAATTAACGAAAATATTCCAAGTAATATTTACGAGATTTAAAAGATTAACTGACTGAATTGCAATTGAGAGTTTTGTTTGATACTTTGTTTCGGATTCGTTGAACTAGGCCTAGAAATGTTGTATCACACAGCCAACACGAAAATGATTAATTATTTTTATAGTGTAGTAAATTGAAAAAGTGAATGTCGAAAATGGAAAGCCAATTAAGCATAGATTTAGATATTCCTGTCACGACTCGAGTAGTCCGACTACAGCGAAGCACCACGCGTTATCAACCGGCTGTCACTGAACGAAATTTAATTTCGTTCGACGAAATGCAATGAGTTGAACGTATATGACACGTTCAATGCGAAGAGCCTCTAATACTGAAATTAAAAACGTCCATGACTCATTCATTTGGATCATTTTTTGATTATTAAAAATGTACCACTGTGACTCCAAAACTGTGATGTTTTGTTAAAAAAAAAAAAAGTAAACGTTTGTACGCTTATATACTATATACAATAGCATAAAAAAATTCTATCTGAAAGGGGGCCCCAACTCACTGTTCAAACATCATTCGTCTCTCATTAATATGCAGATCAGCTCAGCACTTATGATTACGTGAACTTTATATAATTATATGTTTATACAATCGTTATTATTTCAGTAGCAAGTTGTGTGTGCTTTGGTAAATAGCGACGTATCTATATAAGACGCATATATAGGTATATGATGTTATTGTGTAGTATAGGATATGAAAAGGTGAATAAAACCGGTATTGACTAATGCTATACAAAATCTATTGAAACAAGTTCTGCATGTACCACGAAGAATCAGTTGACAAGCCTTAGTATTTTTTTTTTCTTTCTTTCGTTTTTTTCACGTACTTTCGCGTAAGTTCTTCATTCTTGAGTTGTTGACAGAGTCGTTATTAATTTTTGTGCTTATTGTATTTTAGTTTGAGTGAAAACAAACTTGTCCAACTTGACTGAAATTACGCCGATGTGCATGAACTCACCGACAATTTAATAACTTTGATTACAAATAAAAAAAAAATCAGTTGCTATTTTATTGAGAGTAATTCAACATTTCAAATATGCTTTTAAAATATACTTGGTTCTTTCTTTTCAACAGTTAAGTTAACTTTGTATTACATGAAATATTATCAAAGTTTTGCAATTGCTCAAAAAAGACAGCAGAATTATTGAACGAAAATTCAAAATACCAATAAAAGTTATAACATTTGCCAGGAACCTGAGGAAAATGATTGCGTCATCATAATTCAACGTGCGTACAATTTTTTATGAGACAATTCGTATAGTTGCATATAACGATATGCACAAAATTGTATATACACGCAAAGCGATAAAACGTATACCTATAAGAATAAAGGTTCTGAACTTCACGATCGTCGGCTATACACAATTTAAAACAACCGCGCATTGATTTTTCTTCACATCATTTTCAACCAATTTGTTATGCAAATCGTATATTTTGTTAGATATACCAATATATATTTTCTTTGATACATTTCAAAAATTGAGAGTGTAAAATTTAATTTATGTGCATTCTATATACATATATATGTGTGTATTTTTTATCTTGATATGTGAAATTTACTACAGTTGGGGTTGGTATAATAATTCAAGAATTTGCACACAAATTCAACTTCAATAGAATGACGAGAACAAAAAAAATGTCATTTTTTTTATTTATTCTTTTTAATTATGGTAAGAACAATGCTTTTTATAATTGATACATGTGTACAAACATGTCCTTATCATCGTCCATTGAGAGTACATAAATATGAGCTTGAAATTCAGAATAATGAGAAATGCATCCACGCTCCGTTGTGTAATTTTGTATGAAAAAGCAAAACGTAACAGGCGTGAGGAGAAATAATTGTTTCCATTGTTGAAATTGGTTATTTTTTGATAACAAACTTAAGGTCTCCTTCAAGAGATGTCAAAACGTATCTCATCCGAAACGTGATATTGCTTTACGTTGACATTTGTGTGAAAACATATCTGACAGCTACACCAAGAGAAAACTATTATACTTGAATATACATAAACTGAAAATGAATGATAAAAATGTACATTACAAAATAAAATCACATTCATATGTATACAATGAACAACATCTTTGACAACTGATTAGTATTTTCATAAACGCATTATGAATAAAAAGTTGAAGCAAAATGGATAAGAGGGCTAAATTTTTCAAACGTACAGAACGTATACAGAACTCTTTATTTGCAGTAAAGATATTAACACGAATTTCAACCCTGATTTGAAATGGAAATGAAAACGTTGAAAGCGGTTTGACGCTTTACACGAATTATTCCAATTTGACTTGTATCACTTTGATTGCCGTCTAAAGCTACTCGATGGTACTTGATGAGTGATCGGTAAAGGTCGATTGGCTTGATTCACTTTCGTTAAATATTCAACTTGAGAATTATCTTACGCGAACATGTATTCATTTAATAATTGATTGAACCAATTTGATTATTTAAATCAGTTTATAATAGTAATAATAATAATAATAATAATAATAATAATAATAATAATAACAACAATAAAAAAGACAAAGTTTAATGAATTATAAGAAACTATCGATTTTTATATTATATGATATATATCATAAAAATATCGAAGAATTGTAAAAAATTAAGATTTAAAATTGTTTGGAAAGGTAGCCCCAATAGAACATATACATATAATATATATATATATATATATATATATAGTACGTAATAAGTATAAGAGAGTAGTTTAGGTATATGAGTTCCACTAATATACGTATATTATACGTAT
>JAAMPD010002870.1:0-12620 GCA_025266255.1 Trissolcus basalis
GAATAAGATAAATCAATGTTAGAACTAGATGGTACAAAATAGTAATGGATTACTTATCACATGGAGGAAGTAAAAAGAAATGATTGTTATGCAACCTTTCGCATCTTTTCAAGTCGCTGAGAATTCAAGGCGGAATTTTTGTGTTCGGTTCGTCCCCAAAAAATCCCCGATACAAATTTGTATATTTGAAAGCAAACAAATTTGATAACACTGACCATTATTATTGTGTAAAATTAACGTTTTGTGATTTTTACAATTTCGAATGTACAGTTTTTTAGAGATTGTATGTATAACGAAAAAATTGCTGGGGATTGTCAGTTACAGGGAACGTTATAATTTCTATTTACTGTTGCAACCGTCCCTTCTCAGCGAACTTGAAGGAACAAAGTTGTACGAAGCGCATTCTAGGTCTGATATCTCAGCGAACAATCGTGGGATCGATTTTACGCTAAACGTTTTGCCAGAGACAGCCGGGTCTCCGCAGAGCAGTCATGAGGCACTCATTTTTACAAATCGGCAATCATAAATTACCCGCAGAGCCACTATCAAATGCCAAAAATCTCCCAAATTCGTAATTTCTTACTCGCTCTGGGCTAAACCGCTTGGACACAAAAGGCAATTTTTTCGTCAGCCCTCAAAAGTAACCAGCAATCTAATTTCCCTGGCGTTCTTCCTTCGTCTTGCCCGAAGCAAAACGGAGAAAATAAAAACAGCAAAAAAACTAAAAAGGAAGAGAGAAAAAAAGGAATAAACAAGGAAGGTACAAACATCGCGAGAGTTGCTTTATGTCTGCTCTTTTGCTCGTCTTCTCTGGGCAAACCAACTGAGGGCGGTTGATTTTTGAATCTTGAAATTGCGGTTTTTTTTTATTATTTAATTTCGGTCCGGGGAGAAAAGCGAGCCCGTATGCGTTCTCGTGTTATCTGCGAAACGAAACAGCGAGCCTGACCGCAATGTACAGGGTATAGGCACTCTTGTGTGTTAACGCTGCAACTTATGTGAACATTTACCCCTCACGTGGGACCGTGCGTTTTGCAAACTGATAATTACACCAGTTACTACTCATATTATTTAACTGTTTCCACGGCACTTGAACGTACTTCACCAGAGTAGCAAGCGAAATATATCACCACGTATATTTATGAGAACCGACTATATTATACAAAAGAGACCCGTTACAATTAGGTTGATTTTGTACCGAGATCGATTTGCTTGCGAAACTTCGCCAATGTCTCAGCAGAAACATTCGACTTATTTCATAGTTTATCTTCAAAAACCAATACCGAATTCTCAATTCAATTTTTTATAGTTTATTTATCAACCTCTATAAATATTTATTTATCTTATTTATACAAAAACTTTTATTTATATATAATAGTTTGTATATAAGTTACATATAATTTATTCATCTAGTTATAGATGAATATTCATTTAGTTATATTTTGTTTGTATAAAAACGTATATAGGATTATTTATATTTTTATATATAATTCCATATGAGCTTGAAAATACAGTTTCATGTATAAATCACATATATGACAGGTATTTTTTATTGAACCATGTATGGAATTATATATAGAGAAGAATGATGCCTATGAAATTGTCTTCTATATATGGGCGACATGGTGAATTATAAATAATCTATATATGAGACTATATTTTCTTCTATATAAACTTTTAATGTATAGTTTCATATATCGATCTGCATATAAAATTTGCCCTTCCAGAAAATCCTATTTTATATTGATTCATATATAGATACGGGTATGTCATATCTATAAAATATGGAACTACATTCGTGTTATATGTGGATTTATATAGAAATCAACTTACAAATCTATATATACTTCCATATAACGAATTTATATGAATATTTTGTATCAACTCATATATGGAATTATATATAGGACTATGCATAGGCATCTGTTACGTTCATATATGGAACTGTCAATATATTATTCAATATATAATTTCATAATTCCATCTATACGTATGCTACGCATTTTATATTGATCCAAATATAAAACTATATGACGCCCTATATACGACTATATATGGAACGTTATAAATCGATCTTTCCTATGTATTTCAAATTATTGCATAAATAGAGTTACATATGGAACCATATATCCATACATAATTCATGATTTTTATTTTGATCAACATATAAAAATACATTAAACCACACATACAACCATATATGGAACCATATACAAAACCAAATAAACTCTCATTCTAGATTCTATCTTATATTTTTCTATTTTCGTAATTCAAATTAAAAAACGTAAAAAAGCTCAAATTTTCATACGATGGAAATTTTTCGTTTTCGCAATGGAGTTTGTCCAATACAACGGGGGATGAACAAAAAAAAGATTCTGCTGAGACATCACATTCGGGAGTACCAGCAGCTACATGGTCGCAAAATGTTTGCCGTCGTGTCAGCACATCGTTTGGCGCTGTAAATTCCGATGAAAAACGTACGACGTCAAATGGAATCAGAAAAAATGACGCGGCCATTTCGGGCCGCCCATGGGGGCTGCTGGTACAACCAAAATTATGATGATTCGTCGCTCAAAGAATAATTTCGCAAGCGAAATTCGGTCGCACGCCGCTATAGCTTTAGTTTACCATTTTTTGTACCTACGCAATTATACGATACGCAATAAGTTGTAAACGCATAAAAGAAAAAGTATATAAGGCATGTAAACGTTTGTTTGTAAGAAGCGCGTAATTTTATCTTTGTACAAATTAGCCGACACGGTTTAACTCAATTTCTGTATTACGAAGTTGTGACACCGAACACGTTTTGGAACTTTTCTTTTTCCGAACAGACGAAAACAAAAAAATGTAACAAAAGTTTGTAACGAAATTTTTGTAAAACATTTTTGTGTGGACAAAAAAAAATTATCGCTTGGCAAAGATATGTGGCCCCCAAACGGTTCAAACTGAAGCAATTATTTTTGTACCAATTATTGCAATCGTTCAAACCTATTATCTTGTGTATTATCGAATGAGAAAATTCATACAACTTCAGTTTACAAGTGGGCACATATTTTTGTTCGAATTATCTACCCGATTTACATACACTGTAACACTGCAATTTATCCGCACAAGACTGCTCTCATTTGATCATCATGTACCAATTTACATTTTCGATTTTCATTTTTTTCTTCTCTCTCTCTCTCTCTCCTCTGCGTTTCATTATTTTTTAATTTTCTCATTGATTTCGATGACGATGCACTCTCTCCACTTAATCGGTTTTTTTAACTCCAATTAGTCCGGCAAAAAGTTGCTACAACGGCGGTATTAATTTAATTGGAACGTTTATTGTCGCATCTCGTCGCGACAAGGAAAGATTTACAATTCAACGGCCTCTTCTCAGACCGCCGTCAGATCCCCGCAAATTAATATTCATTGAGACTGAATATTATTTTTCCACCTTCGACTTTCTGCTGAAAACTTTTTTTATTCAACCACTGTGTACAATTGTTTTAAGGATAAAGCTTTCGCGACGAGTTTCGTTCTACTTTTTCGATCCAATTTTACATTACGAATGGAAACATGTGGAATTGCTAATTAACTTCAAATATGTGTCATATGTGGCTCAGTGTATATGTTCTATATATGAATATGTATGAATATGTACAGAATTTATATAGATGTATGTAGAAATGTATACATGAATATAAATTCGTACATGGAGTTACTTTTGAGTATAAGTATCTATATATAGAGCCAAGTGATATATAAATCGACTATAAATTTGAATCTGTTTTTATAAAAAGGTTTTACAAATATTAAACTTAAACTTATCATATATCTCAGTTTAATTTTAACGGACAAATGAGAATTGTTAATTAACTTGAAATATATGTTATGAGTGGTTCGATATATAATCTGTATATGGGTTTATATAGGATATATATAGAATAAATATATTTCAATTATATATATATCTATATTATATAGAATTATAAATATATTTGAAAACGTATATATGAATATGAATTCATATATGGATTCATATATGGAACCACATGACATATATAAAATCGACTATGTACATTTTAATCTTTTATACAAATTTTTACTAACAATTTATAATATTTCTCAGTTTAGTTTTAAAGGACAAGTAAGAATCGTGAGAAATTATTAATTAACTTCTTATAACTCATAAATGTCGATATATATATTTCATACACGAATTTATAAAATGTATATAGAATAAATATATTTCAATTATATATATATATCTATATTATATAGAATTATAAATATATTTGAAACGTATATGAAAATGAATTCGTATATGGATTTATATATGGAGCCCACATATATATTGAACTGACTACAAATCTTGATGTGTCTGATACGAATGTTTTACAGTAAATTTTCCAACCGATATTTTTGTGTGCGAAATTCGGTCGTCCAATCAAACTACCCTCAAAGTTTGCGCAGCAACTGAAAAACAAAAAAAGGGGGATAGAAAAAGTAACAACGATGAAGTTGAGCAAACTACGTGCATTAAGATAAAAAGTTTCTTACATCTTATTGCTCACCTGTTATAGCGTGATAAAATTAAATTCACGACGTCGAAGCCCGCAAAACAGTCGCTGAAACACGCGAAAAGTAAAAGCCGTAACCGTTGCCTTTCTGCAGAACGGGGAAATTTGAAATCAAGAGTGTACCGCCGGGTGCAATTCTCAAGCTCGACTTTCGGTTCCACGCAAATGATGTGTCCCGATAAACATCACTATTTGTTCAGGTTGAAAAGAAAAATAAAAATGCGGGAGCGCGCCTCGTTCGTCATTTTTTCTGCCTGTTTTTTTACCCCCTATTTTTTTCTATCTTTCTTTTTTTTTCGTCGCCGCTTCTTCCCAGTTTGTTTTCGCTTTTTTCAGTTTGTTGTTTCTCTTCGTTTATCACCAACATCTGCATCCCTAACACGGAACTGATTTTAAAAGACTGCACCTAATTGAAAAAAAAGAAAAAAAATTTTTTACTTTCGCGAGAAGTACGAAACGATGTAACGCAAAACGACTGTCAGCCGTGTTCGAGATTCACCTGACATCATTGTCCGATATGAAATTGTTCGTCGAAACTAGCTGGTAAAATTGTAGATGCAAACGAATGCGGACATTGTTTTAGTGCCCCGTTTTTGAATTCCGTCCCCGATCCTTTCGGTCAGGGATGGAACAAAAAATAAGCGCACGGACAAAAAAGTAGACGCTAAATAAAGCGGCTGAACAAACGTTGCGCGAACGGACGATCGATGTCATTTAAATTTAATTTGCCTAATCAAACATTTTCAGGAGGTCTCTCAGCTCGAGAATAATGAGTTTCCGTCTGCCAACAGGATTTAGTTTGTAAGACACTGCGACGAAACGACAGACGATAAAGCGGAATTAGCCTAATACGTTTATCAAGACCGCCGAGGGATGAATAAAAGATATCGGCCCCCGAGATCGAGCTAATACGAGTAAAAAACGCCGCTCGCCGCAGTGTTTTGCGAATCTTTGTCCGGCGGCCCCTATCTGCCGCATAAAACACAGGGCTAAGACACACATTCATTGCCATGTCGCTCGCGAGGCGTTTATTTTTCCGTTTGTACAAAAAGTAAGCCGTACAATTGGTCGTAAACTTAAGAACAAACGCGGATGACTGGCCGCGCCATCTGCGTCGAGATACAACGTCGAGAGATAACATGCGATTTCAAAAGGGGACAAAACAAAGGTCCTCGTAACAAACAAAAAAATGCGTTGGACACAATTCGTACCGCTGGCGTTTTCCTTACATCTCCTGACGTTTAAATTAAAACATGCTTTTGTTATAAATTATAAGTTAAATTATAAATTAGTCGTTGTGCAGGTTGATTTTGTCCGCACGACCGCGAATGCGTTGTTCGTTTTTGTTAAATATAAAAGAAAAAGATGATAAAAAAAAAAGAAGAAGAAGAGAATGAGAGAAAACAGAAATCCACAAGGAACATTGTAACTTGTAGTGCGTTAAGATGGAGGGAGATAAGAGGATCCGACTAGTCTGAGAAATCCTCCTTTGTGGCGAACTGAACGTCGTCTGGAGTTACATTTAATAAAATCTTTTGATATATATCGGCTCGTGAGTGTTCCGTCACCAGCAACCTGCTCGCTCCCAGCCTCGCACATATTCCCAGCGCAATCGTCACGTTTGGCACTTTCATACCTGCGGATAAAAATTTAAGCTTGAATTGTCACAAATTTGATAACACACGCCTCTCGTCGGGGATTAAATTATCCGTCCTCGCTTAAAGGCGTGACTTTTATAACTTTTCAATCTCATCCTCATTCAAAATTTAACGCCATTGTCGAAACTAAATTCACCGTTAACTCTTCGGTCATGCAGATAAAAAAACAGCGCCGCCTGGTGGCAAATTTTAAAAACCAACTTTGAAAAGTAAAAATCATCTCAATCATCAATCAACTTTATCTCATTTAGGTTCATTTTTCTTTCATGGTAAATGTAATTTTGATAATCGTAATTGTGTAAAAGTGTAAAAAAAACGTGATGATTTTGTTTGAATTTGTCTAAATTAAAGTGATGAAATTGTGGGCACACCTTCCAGCTTGCATATATTTTCAAATTGTGTATGAACTCGGTCAAACCGAGTTTCCTCGACGCCGCTCAGGAGAATCTCGTTCGTCACAGCCCGCAGGAAGAGGAGCTCGAATTTCCTGCAGTTTCTGATCGCTTGGATTTTCGGGTTGCTGATCATCTCGGCGATCCCCTCCCTTACGTCCTTCATGGTCACCAGCTCTCGTCCCCGCACCTCAGCGATTTCCGTGGCGCGTCGACAAATGTCCAGCGCACGTCTAGCGTCGCCTGACACCGATGCCACTTTTCTGTTTTTCAAATTAAAAACACATCAGTTATTCTTTTCTTTTTCAGCACAACTGTTGTTTTAGGGTAAGTGAAAAACCAACTTTTTAAATGTTTAATTTTACAGAACAGAATTTCTTTTTCCCTCTTTTTTTTCAGCGAGGTTTGTGTAATTTGATTAATTGTAATTGTTTTTTGCACCTGGAAATAAACTCAACAGCCTCGGGTTCGAATGACTTGAGGGTTTTCAATCTCGAGAGAACGATCTGCTGGAGTTGCAAAAAATTGTAGGGTTCAAAGGTCAGACGGGTCATGCCGAGACGAGAGTTGACTCGTTTTTTCAATATCTTTTCCGGCAGGTCCATCGTATTGGCGATTGTCACGACGACCAAACGGGCGTTGACATTCGCTGGCCAGTCCAGCAGATTGTATACCACGTCTTGTCTCTTCGTGCACAACATGTCCAACTGGAAAAAAAAAACATTTTTTGTTATTCATCAGTAACAAGAAACAAGAAAAAAACTGAAAACTGATTGACATAATTGAAAATAAGGTAAACGTACCCAATACGGTTATAGTGTATCTATTTGTGTTAAGTTTGTTATAAATTCTTATTTTGGATAATTATTAAATCAATTAAAATGCAGGAAGCTTAAGTGTTAGATTTCCATCAATTTCAATAAAAAGTTTTGCACAGCCTCCAATTTAAAAATAAATTCAAAATATGTTTTAAACAAAAATAACACAAATAGGTACACTGTAACCGTATTAGGTACGTTTACCTTACAAATCTATAATTTTCTATTCTTTCACAGTGACAAAAATTACAACAACACAAGGTTTTTAGAATTTATATAAAAAGAAATGAAAGTTGAACCTCGTCAACGAGCAGGAGCGTCATCTTTCGGTTACCCTTCCCCTTGAACTTTTTTTCCAGCGCCCTCTGTGCCTGTTCCCACGTCAGGCTCTTGTCATCAAGCTGCTTCAAAATTTGCACATATGCCTGACGAGGCTCGCTCAGTTTCATCCCGTTGACCGAGACAAAATTGAAATCATCAATCTCCCCGAGCTCCACCAGTTTCCTCAGTCCTCTCACGGTCTCGTTTACTGTCGCGGTTTTGCCCGTCCCTGGTACTCCACTTATGTACATACACCTAAAAAGAATCCAGTTTCAATCCAAATATTCCATCAACTTTATTTCCTTCCTTCCATTTATTAATTTTCAATTTGTCAACTGTTCGTTTTTGTCTTTCCATCTTCATTAGGACATACAACTTTATAAAATAGTCATATATTCTAACTTTTAATTTTATAAATCAATTATAAATCTCCAAATCCAAACACATGAGATCAATTAAGTTGAAAAAAAAAAATTCCAAGGGGGGGGGATTTGAGCCTCTGACCTACGGAACATAAACTGAAACTATTACCGCTACATCAGCTGGCTTCAAAAGGTAAGCTTTAATTACCATTTAATTATCACTTAAAAATAAGTTAAAATTCAAAACCAATGAACAAACCCGCTACTTTCATCCAAAATCTTGGACCGCAGAAAACTAAAGATGTTATTGAACTCCTCCTCGCGGCAGGGTAACGATTTTGGAACAGCGCTCACGTGGAGCCTCCTCCTGGCCTCCTGCAGGGGGGTCGCAGCCTTAGCAATGGGCAAAGTCCTCTCCTTCATAGAAGGCGTGAGCAGATTCCTCCGCAACGACAGTCGTTTCGGAGTGGCGCCATCTACATCGAGCTTCCTCTTCACAGAAGAGGGCGTCTTCGGTTCCGTCTTTTTCTTCGGGGTCTTCCTTGTACTTCTTACTTTGTACTCCTCATCAGAATCCTGCGAGTTCTCGTCATTATCGTCAACGAATCCAAACGATTGAACTACTCGATATTCGTTATTCTCCCTTCTCAGTCTCATTTTTTCCAGAGCTGGCGTCAGGCCAGTGTTATTTTGATCCACCAGTGGTTTCTTCTTCGGCGTCTTTTCGTTCGTCAAGGCTTTGCTCCTCGTTAATTTCTCGTCCTCGGAAGAGAACGAACTTCTCAGCTCCCTCGCTGACCTTTTTGGAGTTGCTGATTCGTAGATGCTGGTCCTGGCCCTGACCACAGCCCTAGCAGACTGACATACTCGGGTCGTCGTGGACCTCCGGTCTGGGGTTTTCGGCTCGTAGGTGGCGTCAATGTCGCTTTTCAATCTGTCTGGCGTCTTGGCCCTGGACAACGATCTAGATCGCGATGCTGCGCGCGCCGAAATGATCTTTGGCGTCTCCGGCTGAGATTTTCGTCCTTTTTCAAATGTTACTTTTTTGGAGTCTCGGATACCTCTTTTCTAGACCTCAGAGACCTTTTTGGTGGCGAACAAACTTGCTCTTCTTCCACTTTTCGAGGTCCCCTTTTCTTTGGAGTGAACAATTCTTCATCTGTCAATTCTAAAAATGTAGATTCCTCCACTTTTCGAGGTCCCCTTTTCTTTGGAGTGAATAATTCTTGTTTCATCAAAACTGTAAATTAAAATTTGTTAAGATAAGATTTTATGTTCGTGAGTTAAAAACGTATTTTAAGATGATTTTTTTAGTCTACTTCCATATAAATTCAGACAAGTTTTAGTTTATTATTAAATTTAATTTAATATTAATTATATATTTAATATATTATTATATATTAATTTAATATTAATTTAATATTAATATATTAATACATTTAATTTAAATTAATAGATTTTCAACATATACTTTGATATAATTTGTATCTTTCATTCTACTTTAAATATTTAAATATTTTGCAAAAATCAAACTTACGATTTTCATAAATCTTAGACTCGTCCAAACATCCTTCTGAAAAAGAAAGAAAGGTTTAAATTCGATAGTAAAAAATAATTTTTCAAAGTTACTTAAAAAAAATAATTTTAAAACTAATCAAAGAAAACATACTTGTATAGTTAGATTGTCGTGCACTTCGTCTGTTGGAAATATTATTTTTAGGGGTAGCATTTCGTTCTGGAAATAAAAAATGTACTTTGAACGTATATGAAATAAAAAAAACAGCGACGAGGAGAAAAATACAGATCAAACGTGTATTTTTGTACTTACTCGATGGCTGTCTCTTTTCATCCATTTTTATTTCCAAATGTGTAATCTTTTTCAGCGACTTGTAAAAAAAAGGAAGATTATCGATTGAGTATACGTTTTTGTGATAAAAGATACAGAATCTACGGTAGAGGAATAAAATTTCCAATCTAAAAGCGAATACAAATCAAACGGAGCACAATTTAGAAAAAACCATAACTTAAACAAACTAATTTTTTAATTTCAAACCGTAGGATGAATTTTGCGCTTTTTCATCCATTTTGTTAATTAAAACCATCAATTTTGTGTTCCAATTGTTTGCTTTCGTGATGAATATTTGCTCTTTCATACATTTTCTTAACTAAAACCGTTAATTTTTGTGTTTCCCTCCCTCCCCCCACGTTGTTTGTCTTCATTTGAGAATTTGTTTACCAGAAAAGTTTACCGCCGAGTTGATTATTAAGAAATGTTTAGAATCAAAATGAACGAAGTTCGTTGAAACATTTTGTATAATGATGATATTTAATAACAAAGGACAATACGAAGTTTTGTCGGGACGAAGTTTCGAGTCAATATCTCGTTACCATATAAAACTTTTCATACACGAGCACAATAAATCAGGTCGCACAATTATGAATAAATCCGTCCAATTTATCGTCGGAACTTCGTCCGCTAATTATATCTAACTAAATGCTATTTTCATTCCGACGAATTTTCACTGCGCGATGCGTCTGTTTACTTTTTCGATTCCAAAAACCGTTTTCACCTGGTCCAATTTAATTTCATCCAAAAATTCGTCGCTCCAATATTGTAACTCTTTAAAATTCGCCCAGCGAATCTCAAATCTCCGGCTCGAATTTTTTGTAACCTAAAATACCAAAATTTGAACATTAAAAATTGGGGAATTCGAACAAGATTGAAAATTGCATTTTTTTCAGCTGGCACGCTGTTGACATTGAAGTTAAAAGGTAACCTTAAAAGTACTTCATCGATCATCGATCAAAATCGACATAAAATCAATCTAAGTTTGAGAGAAAAACAAAAGAGAAATTGTTTGATTGTTGTTTTTGATTTCTGATTGGTCGTTGATTGTTGAAAAGAAAACGTTACCTCGGGTTATCTTAAAAATGAACCGGAGTGGAGACTACTTGATAGACCGTTCCCCGACCACTGCCATTTAAAAGCCCGCCGGCCAGCTGTCAACAAAGGTCACCTCTTTTCGCGCGCTTTTCAAGCCTGGTTAGGTTAGGTCAAGTGACGTCCGCGGGTGTTTGTTTTGAAAAAGTTTTTTTCGCAAGCTGATTCGCACGATAATCAACAGAATGTCAGGTAACTTTTGACTCGAACGTAATTTCCGTCATAACCTCAAACCCCGCTGCCAAATTGTTGACAAAATGAAAATTCAAATTGAATTTTTGAAAATGAAATGAAAATTGAAGGAGTTGAAAGATTGAGGTTAGGCGCACAAATTTCATTGGATGTTTCATTTTCGTTGCGGGGAAAAAAAAGTTTGTTTTTGAGTTGAGTTATGGGATGTTACATGCGTTTTAATTCGTTTAGGCGAGGAGAAAAAGATAAACGAGCTACGAAAAAGAGTGCCCATTGTTAATGATCTATTTGACTTGCACGGCAAAGTTGGCGAGGGGGCGTTCAGCTCGGTTTTTTTAGCTTCGCTCAAGTCCTCGGGCGACTCCGGAAAGAAGTTTGCCGTCAAACACTTGGTGCCCACTTGTCACCCCAAACGAATCGAACGTGAGATGCGTTGTTTGAAGGAGATTGGGTAAGTTCAAGAGGAAACCTCATTATTCAATCCGAAAATTCTATAAAATATCGCTCTTTTATGTGAAAAAACAATTTTTGCTTTTTTTATTTTTTGCATATATTTCTATATATTTTTATACATAGTATATATTTTTCATATATTAAATATATTTCCATTATAAATTTATATATTTATGGGCCAAATCTATGTATGATCTATATATAAATTTTGTACCAGAGAAAAATTTTATATATGGATCCATTGATGGGCCATATATGTATATTACATATAAATAATAAATAATAAATATATATAATATGTATAAATAATAATAATAAATACATATATTTTTCATATATATGCAATTTATGAATTCATATATGTTTCATATATTTCTATATATTTTTTATACATAATATATATTTTTCATGTATTAAATATATTTCTATTATAAATTTATAGATTTATGAGCCAAATCTATAAATGACCCATATATAAATTTGTATCAAAGAAAAATTTTATATATGGATCCATTGATGGGCCATATATGTATTTAAATACATATATTTTTCATATACATGCAATTTATGAACTCATATATGTTTCATATATTTCTATATATTTTTTATACGTAATATACATTTTCCATATATTAAATATATTTCCATTATAAATTTATATATTTATGGGCCAAATCTATATATGACCTATATATAAATTTTGTACCAGAGAATAATTTTATATATGGATCCATTAATGGGCCATATATGTATTTAAATACATATTTTTTTCATATATATGCAATTCATGAACTCATATATGTTTCGTATATTTCCATTTTGTCGTCACTTGCGCAAATACAAAAAAGCATCTTTTTCGCAAAATTTTTTAAATAATATTTTTATGAATTATCATTGAAATGGACTTAGATCATTTTA
>JAAMPD010002871.1:0-12581 GCA_025266255.1 Trissolcus basalis
AAAATTACAACAACAATATTATACATAATTTATATTAATATCAAACTTTAAAATAGCTTTTTATTAATATAATCGTATTCATAATTCTTCTATCTAATAACAAAGTTCATAATTATATTAGAATCTTTAAATATTATAATTCCTAATCGCATTAGAATTAGAAGCTATTGGGAGATTATTTTATTCAAAAAATAATAAAAGAAACTTGAACACGACCTCAAACACGATAACAATAACTTACTATTAAACTGAAGCATTACCTAAATGTGAATCTGAAATATTTTTATATTCAGCCGCTAACTCGGCTGCTATACAACACAACTTTAACATTCGATGTTAAAGAATTGCATAAAATAATACAAGAGATGTCTACATCTGAAAAATGATTTCCTGATGTAAGCTTTTAGAATGAACATTTATAGTATAACTTCTTAGTTTATTTTGTTTCCTTTTTTCTTTTTTTTTTTATTATTTTCATATGTTTCAATGTATACTTGAGAGGGAGCACAAATGTAGAACGGTGATTTCAATCAAACTTTGCAGACGGCAAAAGTGAAATTTATATTTTTGCTTCCGCCTTTCAGTTAAAGAGGAAAAAATGTACTTTGAAGTAAAGCGACGTGTTTTAGTTCGAACAGATTACTCTTTCTACTGCGTGATGAAATGATATGAAACGAATTCGAAAACCGACGTGTATATGCGAAGCGCGCACGGAAACGTCGATTTCAAGTTGTTCGTTTCTTTGGCTTGACGTTAAATCGGAAGAATCTTACTCTTCATACATTCTAAAAAGCTTTTTGCAAAAATAAGACAAAAAAAGAAACGAACAGAAAGTAAAAGAAACGAAAGAAAAAAATTAGATATATATGATAAGTTTGGAAATTCGTATTTGGAAAGGGGGGTAAAATTTTATTGACCCGAAATTGGTGCTCTTGTGTGAGAGCACACCCTTGTGTTTTCACCGCACGATAAAGCGTGTACTTATGCAACGACGGTATAACAGTGAAACTCGTGGGCCGTTAAATTTCGCGATACGTAAAACAAAAAGAAACGAGCGTTCGTATTATTAAAAATATACTTACATCCATGATGCAAGAACGTAAGCTCGTTTTATGCCAAAAACATGCTCCGAACAGCGATATCCCAAGGAGTCGGGGAGTCTCTTATGTACATTTATCATCTTCGTGTATAGTCAAATTATGCATCGTAAAATTCCGCCGGGCAAATCATAATAAAAATAATAATGAACTGAAACGTGACGTAAAAGGTCTGCACATGACTTTATTTAAGATCAAATAAAAGGAACAATTTAGCCTCCACCTATGCAAAAAAAAAAAAACATTTTAGAACGTTCCATTAACATCACGTGCTCTGTTTTCGATTATAAGATGTGTGATGAAATTTTCAACGCGATGATAAAAACGTTGCGGGCGTTAAATTTTGACGTGCAATATCGGTTTAAATTTCAGTTTAACATGTGTTCAGAACACGGAGCATTTTTAGTTTCATAGCCACCAACCGAGGGTTATGTCGAAACCGTCGGTCCCCGAAAACGTTAACAAAGTTTGCTCTGCTTTTAGTTCGTAAGCCTGGTAACGCGTCTTAGCAAAATATATAAGAGGGAATATGCCTAACCCTGTCTCGATCCTTGATTTGCACCCTCTTGTTTTAGCTCCTGTTAACGCTTGATACCTTATGGTATTAAATCGAAATACCTATTCATTAGGCATGCAGTTCATTTGCCTCGACGCAAAAGTTTTTCAATCAAAGTAGGGAAAACGTTTTAACCAATAGATGGTACGTACATTTTGCATCCTCGCGCAATCACATTTCAACATGAACTATCATCACTTTGGAATAACGAACAATTAAACTGCTCTCGTGATTAACCAAATATTGACATAGTTGTCAATATGTTATGAAAAGAGAGAATATGCATTACTTCTACTAATAAAGACATTTCAATTTCATGTAGTTAATAAATTAATTTTATTAAATAATCATTCTGATGAATCAATTTCATGATTTGAACAGTCAAATAATCAGTTTGCTTTTATATCATATAGAGCGGATTAATGGTAATCATTTAGAGGATTTGAGCAAGGATTATTGAAAAAAAATGTTGATTGTTTATTGTATTGTATGTATATTGACTAGTTTATATATCAAAGCAACTGATAAAATTAGTGATATGAACAAATTAAGGTGAAATAATATTTCAATAGTTTGTCAAAGTCATTTTCATAAAATAATGTTTGCGTATGATTCTTAGGTTAAACTCTAATCGAGCTATTTTAGATGATGCCAATGGCTCAAGGGATTCGTTGAGAGATTTGTAACAACGAGATTCGGGTTTCGAAACCTGCCACCGGACAATTTTTTTCGAATAACTATTAAATTGCGTTTTCAAGGGAATTTAAATATCATAGAAATTTGACTCCATAAAAACAAATGAAATTATATAGTATTCCAGGAATATAATAATCACGCACTACCTAACCTCAAAATTCAATTCGCTGAAAATCTTTAAGTGCAAATAAAACTAATTTGGGATTATTGAAGAATAACATTTACGATTTTACAATTTCTTAGAATTTGAGAATAACAACACGAATATCCGACGCCACAAAAACAAAAACCAATCAAAATGGCAATTCCAAGAAATTGAAAAAAAAAAAACTTCACACGAATGTAAATCGCAGGAAATATTCAAGTTTAAAAACAATCATTTGAAATTATTTAAAAATATAAATTATATAAAGTGACTTTTTAATTTCTGAGAATTTGAGAATAACAACATTGTTTTAAATATACCGACTCCACAAAATAAATAAAAAATGAAAAAATAGAAAAGAAAAGATAAGTAGCCATTTCAAGAAATCTATTAACATATTCTTAACCGTAAAATTTATAAATCGGGAAATTCGAATGAAAAATAATTTTCAAACAAAATGTTAAAAAAGAATTCAAAGTTGAACTTAATTTTTGAAAATAAAGTTATAATTTATGCCTCTCAGAATCACTGGAATTATAAAGTGATTTTGTGAAATTACGAATCACATATAAAATTCATCAAGAAATTTCTTAATAAAAATTTTGCCTGATTTTTGTGCTAGACACATTGAAACAATTGTGGAACCAAACACGTGATTGATTAAATAAAAATTATTGTTCTGACCAAATCCGATACTCAAATATACAGATACCTCTTTTTTTTTTTTTTTTTTTTTTTGCCAAGCAAATTTAACATGTTACAAAACAGCCGACCGAATGTTCGATTGAATGCCAGTTAAAATCTTCTCGCAAATCGGATTGCATTAAATCTACTCAAAATTGGCAGATGGCAAAAAAAAGACAAACGGGATTGAAAAACACAAGGGTCAGTAAATCGAGTTCTTATTTTGATTCGTATTTCAATTTGATTGTAAATGACATTATAGTTATAAAACACATAGCACTGTGCCTGGGTTGCATCCTTAAAATTGCAAAGTGAATTTGAGTTTCTCTTTGGCATCAGTTTCCCCATGCGAAATTCAATAACCAAACAAATAACTCAATAACTGTTGCCTCGCGGAATACACGAATAAGACAACAGTTTCAGAACGCAACTCGTAAAATCTACTTTCCATTTGGCGTGAAACCTCGTGGAAATCGCGCTCTGCTTTCTTCTATTTGCGTTTTCTTCTTTCCGGCGTAATGATTGTAAAAAAGCAAACTGAATTCAGCCGCGGCATATCCGCGCGTGAAAACGCGCGCACCGAGCATGCAAAAGCCGAGATGGATTCCGGGTCTGCGCGTACATCATCAGCATGCGCTGAATTCCAGTTCAATTTTCGCGGCTCAGATGGGCTTCGTCGAGTCGAAAAACCCCGGCGATCTCTCTTCTTTCTTCTTTCTCATTCTACGCGAGAAGCGTACGCCAAATCCCAACAAAATCGAAACAAAATTGATTCCAACGCGCTCGGAGAATTCACGCTCCTTGACGCATTTACACCGCAGATCGAGATTCAGACTTACGACACCAGATAATCGCCGAGGTTAGGCAAATGGAAGTCAAGGTAGATAGCATTATCGCCAACTGAAATAAATCAATGAAGGGAACTAACTTGGTTCTGCAAGAGAATAGCTTCTATTAACGTCGCTTGTTTCAGTTTACAAAAGAGGGAGAATGATTTGTTTGCCTCGCCTAAATGGAAAATCTTAGAAAATTCAATTCGATTCCAATCCAAAATCATATTTTTTTTCTGTGACAATTTTATATTCATCATATTAAGAATTTATATGATACATAGACGGCAGTAAAAGTTTTATGAAAAATTATTATATACTAATATATATGTATCATATAATATATAAACTAATATTAGTGCGTGGATAAAGACAGCATTTTTATTTATTTATTAAAAAAATTTTAATCTGATACTGTTAACTAATTTTCTTTAGGAAGTAGGAGAAATCGTGCCGTTTAATTGTTATGCGAAGGAATTTTCGTTCCGTTTGTGGGTTGGTTCCATTTAAGATGTCATTTATAGACCCAAATATAAATTTTTACTTGTGTATGGACCCATATATGCACCACACATATTCATATATACATCACATATATCTGTAAATTTACCAGGAATAATTTTCGTTTAACTAAAAATTTTGTTTGTTTGAACGTAAAGGATAAATTCAATGGCTAAAAAGTTTTTAATTAAGCAAAGTTTGATTCGCTTTTTATTCGTTGTTTTTTTTAATAATTATTCCACGAAATTGTATTCACAAATAAAATGTTACATTATAATCTCATCCGTTTCTTGCACGCGTATAAGTATAACCAATTTGTTGTACTGTGAATTTTTTATACCCGCATGCATGAATGTTGCATATAAAAGGAAAACGTTTCTATTTGCAAGGGATTGGAATTAATTATTCAACATTCAAAATTCGTTTTTAAATTGAATTCGACATTAGTATACATTCCCGTCACACGTACAGCTGATTTGAAAATTGATATTTATAACGTGTAAAAGCAAAGTCGATTCAAAAAGGGGAAACACCTACATCGGTCCCTTATATCCTGCACTATTTAGGGAGACAATCCAGCACGCCTACAAAATCGAAGGGCGTACAAAATGTATTTGTCTCTTAATAACATACGAAACTCAATAAAATAGAAAAAAAATTGTTAATTGAAAATGAAAAATTGAAACAAAATATATACAATTTGAATGGTTTCAGTTTGGAGGTTGGGCTGGATTAGTTTTAAAAAATGTTTTGACAAATTTATCGAGGTGTAAACTGGTCGGCCAAATGCAGCGTTAATATTGCTCCGGTTCAAATGAATTTGATTCTTTTGGCAACTAGACACGCAAATGCGGCACGTGCGATGTGTTCGGCGCATGCGACAAACGCACAGAACAACAAGGGTTCTGGGTTTCCAATTACGGAAAATCGGCTTTGTCAGAGATGAGTCTCGAGAAAATGAGTTGCACTAGTCCTATACAATATGATTTAAGAAGCCGGATTAAGTTAAAGTATAATGAACCCCGTGCTTCAGTGCATTCTTTTGTGTCGCAAAAATCTAGAAACCCATCGAGTAATTACACAAAAAATTTTCTTCCTCATGATTTGACAAATTAATCATCGTCCCCTGCTTAACTCAGGAACAAAATTTTTTACTTATTCTTTACCCACAGATGATCAAAAATATACGTGCAAATATATTTCAATTTAATATTTCTCATATGAATATAATATTTTTTTTTTTCGATAAAATTTGTATTTATTTTATAACTAATTTATAAATTATTTATATTTAGAATATAATAATAATATATAATAGAAAATAGTAGAATATATAATGATAGAATAATATATAGATTCTTGAAATTATTTTTGACTCATTTTCTTAAAAAAACCTAACTTTTCATACCGCCTCAATATATTTATTCATTTTTTATATTTATATATATAAATATAAATTAAATTATAAAACAAATAAAAAAAATAAAAATAAATATAAATATGTTGTATATGTGGAAAATATACAGATATATTTTAAATATGGAAAATATATGTAAAATATATTTTAAAGTACATTTTTGTTTGTGTGGGTTCGTAATTGCTAAATTGTGCCTAAGAATTGTGAATGCATTTTATTTTCATTGAAAATGGAAAACAATATTGGTATATAAAAATAAAATAATAAAAAATGTATGAATATGTTTGGATAAAAAAAAATTAGCCAACGCCGCAATTTATTTTGTATATTATTTATTTAACCAACGGAGATCGGCTATCATTTGGTTTACCCAAACTGCACTATTTTTGTATCACCCAGGGTTTCATATAAATTTAATCAAAATACAAATGTCTCGGTTTAAATCCATGCAAAGTCAAAAGATTTGTTGTTTTGCATTATTTTTGTTCACACTGCAATAGTCTGCAATTTATTTTCCATTAAAATAACAAGTAAAATGTTGGGCATCACTGGGCGTGTTACACCAGTTACAGCGCGCTGATCCTCTTTATCACGGTTATTGTTTTTCAAAATCTACACACGCATGATTCGTATTAATGCATCGTCGAACTTTTTTTATTTGTTAAAACATTTGCAAATTTACATCGCAGGATCAAAATATTGTGAGTCAAAATGATAACAGAATAAAAATCGCAGAAATTAAATCGTTGTTTGAAATGTTGGATGCATTCCAGGATGAAGTTATAAAACTGTCAAATTGCACAAAATTACATATGTCGTAATTCCCTTCCGAATGCAGAGCATTGAAATTCTCGAATGGCAACTGAGAGGGGTTTGTTGTGTGTTACGTTTTAAGCGGAGCCTTTGTACGGAAAGTCAAGGTGATCCGATGAAAGAGTACCTTTAGAACGTATCCCTCGCAAATCTCAGTTGATTGGTCAGACGTGTGCCAAATCACTGAAATGTTCTATCTTTTCTTCGCAGCGAAGGGTAGGATTTTCGAAGATAAAGTAACCCTAGCGCGTCCGAAGCCGATTTTAAAGAAGTAAAAATAGGGAATAGAAACCGTGCATTCATGCCAGTAACCTTTTGTTACTTTTAACTCGCAAAAGTGGAAACAAAAAGGAAGAGTCGCCAGAAATTAACAAAACAATCATACTATTTTATTTGCTTTCACTCATATATATCTCATAAATTTTATTCATTGCTGCTGCATATTTTAAATATCTCATCCCTGGTAAAAAAGATTATATATTGTCCATATATTATCAATATTTCAGCAAATCATATATTGTTTATATAATTAAAATAGATTGTAGGATTTACGTACACTAGTTATTTCTTTTTGCCACAGATATATTGTCTATGTTTGGTCAATATATTTTCAATACATTTTCAATATATTGATAATATATGATTTCGGAAATAATATATTGAAAAAAGAAAGAAATTGAAAAAAAGTCAAACGAACGATGTTTACTTCTTAGAAGTCGACCCTAACCTATATGAATATTTAAAAATTATATTTTCATTACTTATTAATTAGAAATATATTTTATTTCTTTTATATTTCTCAAAATTTTATTTGTCATTTGCTTTTATGTTCAATTTATGATTGTTATGTCTATCTCGTTATTCAAATTTTAAGAAAACATGATGACTAAAACTTGATTGAAGCTTTTTATTGCTTTCATATTTTTGAATTATCAATCCTAATTTACTTGATTTCATATTTTCAACAAACATTTTGATGTTCAGTGATTGTTAAATACTTTTATGAATGACATCGCATTTGTATTTACAATTTTACTTGTTTTTGTAAAGTAAAATAGGACTGACTGATTATAAAATTCTGCGTAAAATTCAATCAACAGTTTTCGAAGAACATCTACCTACCCCCCCCCCTCCCCCGAGCCATTTAATGAAACTCTCTTATACTCTAAAATTCAACATAATTAACAACATTTCTCTTCGTTTATTATTTCTTGTTTAAACTAACATTCCAAGAAAAAAAATTAGCAGTTGTGATTCCGAACCGGTATAATTCTATTTTCATTTCGAGGTCTCATTTTGGACGACTGACGTTCACAGATTATTTCCCAGCAGAAGAAATCAAAGTGCACTTCAAACATTCGTTCAGTAACCCTCTTACATAATCACTGTTTGCTTGTAAAACACGATAGGCAAACTCGTCTCTCAGTTTTGACATCTGTCAAAATGAAATTCAAAGGAATCTTTCTTAACGATCCTCCTTTACCGGCACAAAAAAAGTTGCGTCTTCCACGAAATAATACCTTTGAGTCTTTAGCGAGAGGGCAAAAGTTGGAACTAAATTTATTAGCTGCTGGAAAATTTGCTTTCAAAATGACTATTTGCTTATGTCGCGAGTAAAAATGCTTCGGCTAAATAAACGCGATGATGACAAACACATTTTCATTAGTCCGGGCGAGGGAAGGGGGGTATCGACGCGGGTTATTTATTTTATACAATTTCTCGAAAATTTCAGCTTGCTTACTGCGTTGTGCAAAAGGAGGATGATAATTCGAGTTCCTTTCGGGGATGCGCACTGGTAGTAGTTACCTCTTGCTCCAAGGACTACTTTGCGGCTTACGTTGGAATTAATATTCCTCGGTTCCGTGCGAAGGAATAGATAGATACCAATGGCGAAATAACGAGCAAACGAGACCGAGATAGGCAGACCGAGAGCGGGAGAGAGGGCGCGCGTTGTTGTAGCGCAAAGGTGTACAAACTCAGCCCAACAGATACATAAGACGCCGAAATGAGAAATGAGAAGGAGAGCGAGACGAAAATTATTAATCATAGCTTGGGATCTCATAAAGTTGCGTTCAAGCTTTGCACCAGATATTACGGCGGCGGTCGCGAACCGACTTCTATTTGCAAAATCGCATGATCCACTCGCTGTGATATCATTCATTTATAAATGCTCCGTTTATTATTAAGCCTCGTCAAATTATTTAATTATAGTCAACAACACCGGCGAATATTACAAGTAAATATACTCTAATAAAAACGATAATATATTGTCCATATAGCAACAATAGATTAACAATATATTATTCCAGAAATAATATATTCACAATATATTAATAATGTATGGACAATATATTTGCCATATATAAAACATATTTTAGATGTTTTCGAGAAAAGTTCTCTAGTAAAAAGGATCATATATAAAATATTTATTGACAACATTTTGATGTTAAAAATTGATAATATATTGCCAATATATAGTTCATATATGGAAAATATTTGAACTTATATGATCAATATATTGTCAATATATTAACATTGTATTGCTCATATATTATTTCTATATGGAATATATATGATTTCTATATGGTTAATTATTGTTAATATATGGACAATATATTATCATTTTTACTAGGGTACACACGAATGAAAAAAAAAACAACCTCTACTTGGTGTAATTAAAAAATTGTCATTGTCATGTTACTGGTAATTTTGTTGTTTCGTGAAATTAAATTAATTAACAAATCCGGGGGTTCTGCGTTTTTTTTATATACCTAAACCGTTACATCCAGAAGAACGAATAACAGGGGGAAAAAATTTTTAATTAAATTTCATTGTCAATCCAATTCAATTATATTTGATAATAAAATTGATCGAACTTTTGTATATGGGTATTATAAACATATAACTGGAACGAAAATACAAACAAGATGAAAAAAAAAAATAATATCAATTTAATGAACCCAATTCCGCTTGGAGGATGATAAGCATAAAATGATTGTGCTCATCAGTAATTAATTAATTATTGTTATTAATGAATGCATATTAATTTGATAATAAATTGACGTAAATAGCATTACATTGCGTATGGATGAAGCTTGATAATCAAACTTCTGAACTCATTAAGATGGATTTGCGAATTTTCCTCCGTCATATAATGAGCGTTAAATTAAAAGCGCATCAAATTCGACATTATTTTGTTACAACAATTTTTATCAGCTTTTAGTTTGGGTAATCGGATCACCATCCGAACGCGCCGACTTTTAACGACCGTTTAATGGACTTATTGAAGATCCCGAAATATAAATTATAATTATTGTTGTTGAATCGAGGATAGAGGAAAAAGTTGAAGAGAAGGAAGAAATGAAAAAGAAGCTCGGGATGAAACGTGAGATGCACGGTCTTTGTGTCTACCCTTGCAAATAAACTTTGATCTTATGATTCAATTAGCAAGCGAGTACTTGAAAATCGCTTGTGTTGCTACTGAGTCATTGTGATAGCTATTTTGCCCCAAGTGCGTTTTTGTTATAATATCCCGGTTGGAGGCGACATCGTAATGAAACTGCAGAAAACATTAATAGATAGACCGGAGGAGATGCGTCTGCGTTTGACTGACGAAAAAAGCGGGATTGGAAAGAGAGAACGAAAGCATGCAACGCGCGCTGCAGCATGCCCAAGTTTCGAAGGGCGATGCTGTTACCTAGCGGCGCGGTGGTTAAAGTTGGCGGCGCGCCTGGAGCGAAGGTCTGCTCGTGGCAGCTAGAACCAGATCTTTCTGATGGATTGGCTCTCCCACGCCCCTACGATCCTTCTCAACTCATCCCTCGCCTCCATATTCTAACTCTTGCTGGCTCTATCACGCGCCAAGTACCGACGCTTACGGGATCATGTTGCCATGCAGGTAAACGATTATTTCAATATTAAAGCCAGAGATAGACAGACAAACTTAAATTTCCCACATAAATAAATGCATCCTATAGTATAAAAAAGTACAACATTTTCATTTCGAATGTTACATTTCTATTTAAGTCGCATATCAGAGGTTTTTGTCGATAATTTTTTCACGAAATCTACCTAGTAAAAGAATCATATATTTTCCATGCATATACATATTCTTATAATGATATAATATATAGACAACATATGATCTTTATTACGAGGGAAATATTTTTGAAAATTGTTAAATTGCCAACATATAGTCCATATATGAACAATATATGATGTGCTAAAAGTAATATTTTGTTAATATATTGATAATATATTGCTATATGATTTTTTCAATATATTTTCCATACATTGTCAATCTATTATTTTTGACAAATCATATATTGTTCATATATAATGATAATATATAGACAACATTTCCTAGTAAAAAGGATCATATATTATCAATTGTATATTTTCAATAATAGCATCTATCAATTTGGCAAAACTGAAACGTTCGTTGTTAAAAAAAAAATAATAATAATAGTTTGCATAGTAAACGAACAAACCGTTTTCAAATGAAACATCACGTTTTGCCATGTTGGTGCAATTTTAATTTTAACAAGAGGTTATTACTACAAAACTCTCACCTGGAGAAATTAAATTAATTGGTTGCACCAAAAACACCTAATTCAATTTGCGAGCTGAATTTATACGAAATGTTATGCAATTTTCATGAGAAGTTGCATAATCGATGGTTGATATTTGCCTTACGCTCAATCATTTTGCAGTTCTTTTAGATTTTATCAAATCCATTGATCAGAAGTAGATGAGTTTGAAATCTGACGAAAAAGTATAGCCCTATTTATAGAATCACATTACGGTGTAATCCCGCAGTATCCCAGCCATTTTTCAATCCCTGTATCTCCTGCTTGATCAGAGCCTTCAAACATCACAACGTAGTTCTATAGGCAAAGCAGTAAATCCTTGAAAAGACTTTGCAATGAAATTCAATATTATATAGTTTTTAATAATCCCGGAGGAGGCGCATATAAAATATGTCTAGACGTCAGATGGCGCAGCTAATAGACTCCCTAATGCGATACCAACGTGACGCGAAGTCAAAAAATTTTGTTCGCTCGGGTAATACAATAGTTACAGCTAGTCAGACAGATTAATATATCCTTCATCCCCATTTGTCTCGAAAGGAAAGGACACGGGAGTTATCTTCTCTTCCTTGTTTCGTCTTTTTCCTCATTCAACTACGCCTTAAAAGAAACGCGACAAGGTGACAGAACCGATTCCAATAAAGTTGGGCACGTGAGTTGAATGACGGAATCTCTATTATTATTTAACCGACGTTTGCTTTATGAACTCGCGAACATCATTTCATCGGGACGTTCCAAACTCGAAACTAGACCTGATAAGACTTTTCGTTAAATGATTATCCTTATCCTTCCAACTTTTTCTTTCTTTTAATAACTCATTTTAGAGAATATATATAAATCATTGATATGAATATATATAAAATAAAATATAAATGCTCAATTTATATATTATTATAATAAATATAAAATAAAATAAACATAAATAATAAATAAATTATACAAAGTAATAATTAATTATAAGAAAAAGAAAAACTTTCAAACAAAGAAACGTTTTGTTTTGAACAAAAATTTTTTTTAAATATACTAAGAGTTACAACATAAAAAAAGAAAAATAAGAATCGATTTAAATTCACAGAAAACTAATAATTTATTTTTATTAAAATACTAATAGTTTTTTTTAAAGTAGATTAACAAAAATAAGGTTAAATTTTGATATTAAATGATTTCATTTATTTTTATAACCTTGAAATTGTGTGTTTCTTCGTAAACATAATATCCAATTTTTATGTGTGTTGATTTTGTTAATTTTATTG
>JAAMPD010002872.1:0-12579 GCA_025266255.1 Trissolcus basalis
TTCTTATTATATTTTTTTATATTTTCATTTTATAAAATTAAATTTTATAAAATAAAATATAAAAAAATATATAAAATTTGTATAAAAAGCGGCAATAATTTGTATATTCTGTTTATAAAATTTGCGTTTATATTTTCGTCTGTGAGGGTTGGAGTAACTGAAAATGCCAGACCTAAAACAAAATAGCTCAGTTAACAAATTAATTTTTTCTGAGAGTACTGATAACAAAATCAAAATGCAAAATCAAAAATATTTTCATACGTTTAAATTATGAAAGACAATCAATTTGAGGAATGGCCTGTAACATCCGTCAAGAAAGCAATACATCAGTCTGGATTCGGCTCATTGATCGTCCGTGTTAAAAAAAAAAAAAGAAATTGCAAAATAGGTATCAGGATTCGCCAATTTATCCGCCCGACGTGAGCACTCATTGATTAATGTTGTTGACTTAGGTGCTTTTACAGCATGCCCTTTCGTCAATATCGCGTATTAATATTTATGACGAACCCCGCGAGGGGGCGAGTAAACGAGATACGCATGATTCTGCTCATAATAAGCCATTAGTGAACGGCTGTTTGTATATGATAAAAAAAAAGTACCGTGAAATGAGACTGAATTTGAAATCCTTGACGGTGGAATGAAATAAGTTTGCATTAATGCGAACTAATTAATGAACGAAAATAAAATATCAATTCATCAGGTATCGTCATCATCGATCTGACACTCGCTGATGGGACGTACAGGAAGAGGTACTGATTGAAAGTAATCACCATCAAATGATTAAATTGAATTAATCAGTGGAATCATCAAATTGAGCTGATTAAAAGTCGTTAATTAGTCAAAATAATGTAGATGAAAAATTGAAATTGAAGATGGGCATTGTGCACGGCCAGAACAAAAAGATGTAAATTTTTTTAATTAAACTAATTAGATTTTGAAAATTGAATTTGACGAGGGTGTGCTTATAGCAGTAAATGAGAGTTAATTAATCAAAAGCGTATACAAAAGTACAAAAGATGAAATGTTTGAAAAAAAAGAAGAAGCAATGGACGAATGAAAAAGAAGAGGAAACGATGGGATTGGTGGCACGCGCGGTGCACTCTCTTGAACAGCTGACGCGAAATGAAGGATGCATTAGGGTGCAGGCAGTGACGTGTTATTTCAACGTACCCCCTACGTAAAGCAATATAAAGTTAATAACATTTGATCCTGTAATGTCGAAAGTTAATTCCTTTTGGCATTAATGCGGTGAGTGCAGCCCCGTGGTAATAAGATTGCGTTACACGCGGCATCGGGGAACGATATAAGGACCGCCAAAGTTATAAAGCTCAGCCGTAATAACCCGCTATTGTCTGCTGTCAAAATTGCCTTGATGGATAATTACAAAAATCCAGCTAATTGATTATTTATCGAGCTAATCTTGAAACTCATTTCAAAGTTGCAGATGAAACCATTTAATAGCCCGGGGGAGGGGGGGGGCGGTTCATTTGAATAATTTTGTGGAGGGGGACGGGCTGAAAATTGATCAACTTTTGGGTGTTGCACGTGTCGCCAGCGAAATGATTTCTTCGCGAGTTGGAAAATTGTTCCGACGAATTCAATAAACAAATATTTGGCGATGCAATTGTTTGGCTCATGCTGCGAATGTTTGCGAGAAGGAGAAAAAAAGCATTTTCCCGGACACATATTGGTGGAAAAGAACCGAATGCAAAATTCAGTTTTCAATCTAAATGCACAGGTATTGGTTTTATTTTTTGGTTCGGGGGTTGCTTTCACTCCGCACGCGTTCTGAATAAAAAGTTTACCACGTATACATTGAAAGGTCACAACTATCGGCGGTTCGATTTCCCGCTGACACTTGTGCCAACTATACTCCTCCACCTTCGACCCTCCAGTTCATCAGACTATTTTTAATTTATTATTTATTTTTGTTTTTAATTGAAAATTTGGATCTTCACCTTCACGGATGAAAAAATATTTTATATACAAATGAATATATTTTATTTATATTTTCAAAAAATTTTTTTCTTATTTATTTTATATTTTTAAATTTCATTTCATGAAATCTACTATAAAAAATATATATAATAAATATTACTCGTATTGTCTGAAATATAATTTATAAACAAAGAATATATTTTCATCTGTGAGGGATTTCCAGACGAGATGTGAAATGAAAAAGAATGAAAATTTTGGATGTTGGTCGAGTCGGATGATTTTTGAAGAATTTGGGTCGCTGAAACTGATAAGCCACGCACATTACTTTTTTTGATGCATAGTATTAGAAGATGATGATCGGATAAGATTATTTTAGACATGCGTCGTACGATTTATGTCTCGGGGGACAAACATTTCGATTGCGAGGGAGAAGGGCTCGTCTCAAGCTGTCGAAGAAAAAAAAAAGTATAATTCCAATATATGCCGGTGTCGAATATAAAGCAATGAGGAGTAAATTTCCCTAGACGCTCAGCCACAATAGGGGGAATGTTCAATATCGCGATCTAACGATAAAAATGTCGATTAATGAGCAAAATTGTGATGCGATTATTAATATTAGATCTCTATTTATTTTATCTTTATCGTCTTCATCGGGGAAGAAATCAAATTCGTTTTTATATTTTTCTCCATCATTCGAGCCCATAATTTTATAATTTAATTGCTCGAAAAGAGCGAGAGAGAAGAAAAATGATTTCAATTTATATTTAAAATTGTTGTAACAAATTGCATCCGTGGCAAATAAAAAGCGCAAGACTTTGTTCATCAGTCTGAAGATGAGAACTGCATGGTAATGAAGAGGCGGCGGTAAAAAGGCGCTCGTTGATAGAAGAAAAGTGTCAACTCGACCGAACCTTTTATTTGATTTTAATTTTCTCGCTCGCGCTCTCGTTGTTTCATAATGCTTGCGGGGACCGCGCGCGTTGTACATTTAATAAGCAAATCCAATATGCGCTATCCTCGCATTCAATCTCCATCGCAATTATTTCCTTGCAGACCGAAAAAACATGGAGGAAAACGCGCCGGCGGAAAAAATAGCGGAAAAAAATTGAAGCGGCAGAGGACAAGGGGGAGGGGAGAGGGGGGGCGAGAACAGCAGCAAGTCGGACAAACGCCGAGGATTAGTCTTTTCTCTTACAAGGAAGTGAAATGCCAACTGGAGGAACGCGTGGATAACATAATTGCTTTTAGCTTTATGGCGCTGTGTGCGGCGACTTGGCGCATCTTGCGGTGCTGAATTTAATTAAATATTTTCGTGACTGAACGTCCGACGTTCGACGTTCCTCGTTTTTTGCCGCGTCCGCGAGGCAATTTACTTTTTTAATTTGCGTAATGAATTAAACGCCGACCTCTTCCAGACTCCGTCGCGCCGCTTTCAAATTTTTATCAAGCAACATAAATTCGAATTCATTTTTTTGTTCTCCTCTCTCTCATTCACCGCTGAAGAAAGAATGAAACATCATTTTTTTTGTTTTGCGCACAACACTCTGTTTTACAAAATTTGATATTTTTTTCTCCTGATGAAAAGTGCGGCATTATTATTTTCGTTAAAAACAGTGAGGTACATATTTTGGTATCCAATATTATTTTTGTTATTAATCGATGAAATATTTTGCTTTTGATTTACAAACTGACGGAATGTTATTACATTTCGTCTTTTTACACGGTACATTGAAACATTCACGTTAAACCGATAACATTCTTCAATCCATTAATTAAACTCTGGCATCAATTTATACCCAACAACACGTACACGCACTATACCGTTGAAAACATTCCAACGAAGATCACCCCTTCATTATCCAAATATTTCCAAATGAATAAATGTATATCATTATAGATCATTACACGAAGTAATCACGTACAGATGGGCAAACTCGTGTAATGCACAAGTTTGATTGTGCCGTGCTTTACGTCAAGCTTTCAATTTCCCTTTCGCGTTCTCATTCGATCATATACTTACACGTTTTTCCGCGCAAAATAAATCACCAAGCGCGATGTAACTAAATTCGACGAAATTTCAAATTTTAAATTCTATACCCGATTCAATTTCATGTGCGTGCTTTTATTCAGTTTTAAGTGTCCTCGTCTCAATGGGTATCAACATTAAATTGACATAATCTCGAGGCCAAAAATGGTTTATAATTGAACACATGCACTGAGTGAATATATATATATTTTTTTGTTATTATCTTAAACCTCTTTTTCATTCTTCGGCCATAATCGCATAATCCTATACAGCATCAATATCATTCCGAGTAATAAAGTCAGATTAGGTGAGGTTTTTTTGTCGGTTCCGCGCGCGTAACCTGATATCACACTTACGCAAATGAGTGCGGGGTCTTGCATGTTCCTTGCCGAGATAGCAAAGCGGTACGTGCCCGATGCATTAGCAGATTTAACGACTATGTTTTTATCACGTTCCATTATTTTGATTTCGCGGGGAAACTTTTAGTCCGCCGCGAGTGCATTAGAGCACATATTAATTTATCTGTGCCGGTTCAGGGCTTGTCGCGACCCCATTACTTACAATCCTGCGTACCTAAATATTTTTCATGATTTTTCACAGCGCTTTCTCACCTGCACCCCATGAGAAAATCTACACGCATGATTATGCTCGTGTGTATATACATCACAGTGTACTTGAGGGTCCTCCGCCGCGCTTCTATTCATCCGACGTGCTTCTTTTTTTTCTCTCTCTCTCTCTTCTTTTCTTTTTCTTCGCGCCACTATACGCGCGACGTTAATTGAACGAGTTATAAAAGCGACTTGATTAGCGTCGAACTTTAGAGCGCACTTCAATGACAACACTCTCAAGTCTATCTGATTTAACTCCTTTTTTTATACTTTATATATTTTGTATCTTTTTGGCGAGATGGATGACAAATAAGATGATATAGTGGATGGAAATTTAACAAATGATGTATTTTAATGCATGGAGAAAAATTTCTATCAAAATTTATTGAACTGGACAGTATATTGGGGACAAATCTAAAATGAAAAAGTAATACCAAATTAGTTCAGTAATTCTTATGCCTATTCACCCAAATTTGATTTAAGCTCCAATAATTTTTTACGAATTTTCGATTTGTCCCCGATATACTGTACAGTAAATTTTTATTTATGAATTATAATTTTTGGGAGAATGTTTCTTTTCAGTGTATAAAAACGAAGAGAGGAGACAAATAATATTTTTGAACTCGTGTGGTTGTTTACAAATCACAAAATTGTCTATAAATTTTAGATTTGTCCCCCCATATACTGTTATACTGTAAATTAAATTTTCATTTATGAATTATAATATTTAATAGAATTTTTTTCTCAGTGTAAATTTGGATTTGTTTGTAATGAATTATGTTTTGTAATTATAACAGAATGATTAATTGAAATTGTTTATGAATTTAGGTGGATGGCTGGACAAGAAATAAAATGCATGTAAAGAAAAAAAAAGCATGAGAAAAAGAAGCGTGTGTTGGAAGTGAATAGACAATGAGCACCACTGTCGACTTGGGAGTTTACGTCGCAGTTATTTACCGGAGAAAGTAGAAAGGAGAAGCGGATGGACGGAGCAGTGGCGAGCCCGGAGCAGCGGAGGCTTCGGGGGTAATTTTATCCGCACTTAGCAGATGGATTCCCTCTCGTTGCGCATGGCTTCCGCCGCGCGGCTCTGTCTCGGTTGCACAGCGTTTGCGACGCGAATTGGTCGTCTCGCTTGCACCTAAGTCGATGGCATTGCCACTGTATCCTTTGGATTATTCACTCGCGCGCGAAGGGTGCTTCACAATGTACCTGCGAGCTACTCAACTAACACGTCGAATTAAACTTTCCAATATAAGTGTCGCGCGTGTAATTGGCTTCAATGTCAAACGACGACTTTTGTGTCAGGCTCGATTTCATTTTCGAGTTTTATTTGAATTCAACGATTGTTCGATGTTTACCAACGCCGCGTGATCATCCAACTTTTAATTCGTTTCTGCTTGCCTCGTATTATGCTCCATGGCTCGCCTCGCGCAACCGACACGCTAACGGAATTCGAATCGAAAACTTGTTTTTTTCCTCCAAATTCAATGCGACCTCGCGCCAACGATAACTGACCGGCAAACCTATCAAAATTGCACACATTTTGAACGTAACTGAATTCTCAACAATTGATTGTATATCAAAAACAAACATGAGACTTTTTTTTCTCTCAAATTCAATTCAATAGGAAATTGATACCCAATCTTAAATTATGAATTACAATAGTCATTGGCAAAAGCGTCTTGGTGGTAAACAGCTGGACGTCGATAAATGTCAGTTCTTGGTGCAAACACCGATACTCGTTTCCATTAATTCAGACACATAGTATCTTGTTACCTCGTACATTTCGAACACTCCGAAAAAGATCAATTTCCAATGCGTAGTTATATGTGTTTGCAAGTATCACTTGCAGCATACATTTGACCTAGCTAATATGATAATAGAAAGTGACGTTATTCGGCGGTTAGAGATTGCCTCTCGGCAAACTAACTTTACCTCTGTATATAAAGTCAATAAGCGCCCGCAAACACGTGCCACCAAAAAATCGGCAGTTATATACACCATGTTTGAAATACGTACACGCAATTCTTGTGTGATTAAACATGTCGCCTGTCCTCAGATTAAATGTTTCTACTGATTTATTCCAACTCGTGCTAATAGCAGTTCCTTGTTACTTTTCACCGCAGATAAATAACCGATTTTGCCAAACGCGACGTCCCTTCTTCTTTCTTTTACTTTTTTTTTGTTATTTTTCAATGTACATGCCCGACGCCCAGAGTGTACTGTAGTAAAACAGCACTGGAATCTCAGGCAAGACGATACTTTGGATGCTGCCGAGGTATTGAGTTCCGTATCATGCGAGCTATAATACATTTTTTATCTGATCAAGAGGGGATCTTTATGGGGCTGCCTCGTTTACGCACAGACACACGCCTTTCTTTGCGCCGCGCACTCACGGCCCGGTGCATCAGCTTATTTAATCCCATTACCCTCGTGTATCTGGATAACGAAAATATTTATGACTCTAAAATGTGCGTGCGCATGAAACCGTCAAGTTTACGCGAACACGACCAAATTTTACAACTTTCGGTTTTCAGTTACCGACTGATGGTAAAACAGAACGTCCTTAAGGCGACAAGCTCTTATAAATGTCGAAACGAACTTGGAGGGTGTGCTTGAGAGTATTTTAAGATATGTAATTTTTTTCCTTCATATTAAATAGTAATTGAATGTTGAATCGACGCCACATATCATCGGCGGATGGCGGAAACGACAAAAGCTTCTTAAAGTTTGTCGAAACGTTGGCTATTATTATTATCGAAATGTGAATGGCATAAAAATTTTAATTCGGGATTTTCATAAATCATTGTAAAAAAAAAATAAAATAAAAAAGACGCGGTGTAGTTGAAAATAGAGCGAGGAATGGCGTACGCGGACATTCTTTTTCATATGAGTCTGGTCGAGCTGTCCGTTTGTTGAGAGAAGGAGCGCGACGATTTGGCTGTGTGGGAAGACGGGGGCCGCGAAAGAGAGGGCGATTCGAGAGAGGTAGCCGGGGATTGAAAAGCAATTTCCCCACGAAGACGGCGCGGCGCGGGACGGACTTTATATTAATGATCCAGATATATTATCGGACGTGACCGAAATTGCTGTCAAAAAACTCGGATATTGGATCGAAAGAGATTGCGAGATGCTGCTGCTCCTCCTCGTCGTTTTCGAATTTACCTCGATTCTGTCTCGCCCTGCTTCCACGACGATTCTCCGCGTCAACGCGAAATCAATGTCTCCTACTTGTATTTATTAATTTTTATTCTCGTCTCCTCTTCTGGCTTACACCGCGTTTCTTTTTGTTCTCCACTTTTTTTGATTTTGTCTATTGATCGCACGTTGCAGAGTTAGTTTAATTTGATTTATCAACGAGAGGGTACTTTACGCTTGAGCCTACCTATTTTTACCCTTTAGCGTATCGCCCCTCGTCGTATAATTGAATTATTGTTTCTGGCTAATCAAAACTTGATGCCATATAGGTCGGCCAAGTGTGGGGATGCCCGGCCTAATGACTATGCCGGTTATGTTTGATAAACTCACAGCCATCAACGTGCGCCGCTTACGACTTTTTGTAATCCTACTCGGCCGTAATAATAATAATAATCATTTGTCATGAATGACAGTTACGTTGATCAAACTCATTTATTTTGACGATTAGAAATAATCGAATCTAATTGGATCTCGGTAATACAATTTTGTCCTTTTTGTTTCAGAATATGCTGCCACGCTGCTGCTGTCGCTACTGAAGCCTTGCTGATCAAGCGAAGGTAAAAGTTTCGAATTATCTCCTGGGCCTTAGTTTACTCGATTTTGGCACTGAGTGTACACACACCAGCGTTGGTATTAAGTCAGACCGTCGGAGGTAGCGGTCGAGTCTCAAAGACCAATTTCCGCTGGCCTCTATTTACATAGTTAGTTATATACGACGCGGATAATACGATAGTACGTGTCCTGACGAAACTTTGCAACCCTCCTAGAAATTGCTATCTCCCATCACACACACGCAGTGCTAAAAGCTGTTTCGATTTTTCCTTCACCTTATAGTCTCTTGTTATGCACTCTTCACATCAATTTCAAATTATCATTTTTATAAATGAAATTTATTTGATTTATTATTTTTTAGATTAACAAATTAGATTTACCGACTGATGGTAAACATATGCACCCTGAAACTAAATTTACAACTCGGAGTCATTTGGTGTTTTTTACATTTGAATTTTTATTTTTTAGATACTGAAAATTTTCAAAATTCTTTTAAAGAACACACTGGAACTGTCCAAATTCTGAAGAATTAGACATGAAATTGAATATTTTCACACTTTACTACTCAGCTAAAAGTGACCAAATTTGTACAATTTGTCAAATGGTCTAAAAATGTTATAATTTGTTAAAAAAACAATTCAGGATTTTTTTGAAAACTGATTACCAAATTGAAAAGACGTAGGTTACTTTATTGTATATGATATATTCGATGAACACATTTGGTGGTTGAAAAAAAAGGTGAATTCATAGAGCATATAATATGATTTGAAGGAAAGATTCGGGTATTTGTAGAGTGTGCATATTATGTTTGACCCATTTCGGCGATTCAGGAGTGAAATTTTGTTTGCATTTTTGGAACAAAATGCGCAACTTTAAAGAGGATTGTGAGCTAAAGTAGCGAACGTATTTTTAAGTACAGGTAACTGGGTCTATAAGACGAAAACATTTTCCAATATTGTCGACCCGATGACCCAAACACAAGGTATTTCAAGTCAAGTATGAACATCGATTTTATGAATAATATTTTAACTGAATTCAATTTCAGACCTGCCACTTAGACTCAGAACGTTTAATAAATAATCGATATTAAAATTTGTCAGATGAAAAAAAAAAAAGAAAAAGAAGTCGGCTTAATTTCATAAATCTCGCAAACATTTTTAAATGAGATGAAACAATTTACAAATGAACGCCGCGGTAGGATTGCTTTTAATGAAATTGTCGTTTCAAGGTAATTGTAATGCAAGTGCGGTTTCCGTCCAAAATGAGCACTCAGCGGTGACTTTTGTTTACGCTAAATATACTTTGCAATTTTGCCGCTGCATTAAGACAGTGATTTCTCGATTATAATCAATGCGGCGAAAAAGAGCCCGCGGCTCCAACAGATAGGCCAACAAATAATCATTGATCGTGAGGGTGTCGGGTTTATACAATGAATATGTTTTAACAGATCTGCAAAATATCGTCGATGCAAAAGTTTCGGCCGTCGTTTGCTCTCATTATATTATGATTATTATTATTATTATATATTTATCGCGAGCACACGAAGCCGCACGTCATAAATCAGCGAGCAATTAGCCCAGGACGACAGAAGCTCATTAAATCTCGAGTCTATTTAGTCTATCAGAAACATCCCGAAATTTCGCGTAATTGACCTACTTTGCGCGTGCGTTTCAGGATCATTTATCTCGCGCAATTTATACCGCCGTACAAATAAAATACTTTGTACACCTAATGCGCTAATTTATATTCATTTCGCGCCAGTTAATTATCTTTGAATGACGATTTTTCATACGCGCATTATTAGCCGGGGTCCGGGCGTGTACATTCGTTATCGCGACTTCTTAGATTTGTGTTATGACGCGGCCTGCGGTTATATTCGTCGCACAGACTGAAAAGCATGTTTCTCGCCTTATTGGAAAATTATTTACGACCTACTATTATAAGCTTTGCCGCGAAAATTTTAATACATGCATCCCATTTGATTTTACAATTTTTCTTTGCGGTGAAAAAAAATTCTATCAAAATTGACTGAACTGTACAATATATAAAGGAAAAATCTAAAATTCAGAAAAATATGTTGAAACTTGAAACAAATTTTGTTGAATGAAAATAATGAAACATTATTATTAATTTAGTAAATTTTTTATACTCATTCATCAAAAGTTTCAATAATTTTTCTCGAATTTTAGATTTGTCTCCCATATACTGCACAGTAAATTTATATTATAATTAATAAATTTATAAATTATAATATTTGATAGAATTTTATTTCTCAGTGTACAAGAAAGAAGAAGGAGGAAAAAAGAATGTTTTTAAAAACGTGTGATATTTATTCTTACTTTTTTTTTCTTCTTTCTAGGTACAATTTCAATTTGCATGGAAATCTTTTCATCAATGACATGTATCCGAAATCAGGTACATGTAGCCGAGAACTTGATCGGATCGTCTTACATAATGTTGAATTCTCGTGGTACAAGCTAAGTAGCAACGGCAGCGAGATATATTTGAGCCTCGAGCGCGCTTGATTGTGATGAATACCTGCAGCGCAGAGCGTATCGCTGCTGATTGACACTTGTTCCTGTCTGCGCAGAGCAAGGATGCAGATCACCTCGTTTGCATCGAGCTCGTCGGGCAACAGGGCGCGTGTCAAAAGAATGCACCCAAATTAGTGATGTCAGAGTTGATGCGAAGCACTTGTTAACTGATGACTATAGTTTGCCATCACGACTTTCATCCGATGCCCCCGGAGACACATTTTTTCGCACGTCGCACATCATAATGTATGGTGATTTATTATTATTGTCCGTTAATTACGACCGATGAAAATGCATCATTCATTTTTCAACCTATTCGCGTCATGCACCAAGGTGTGACTTTTTCGAAAAAAAAAAAAAAATACATCACCATAACGATGACACTTCATATATGCGCCTTTCAAATAAAATAATAGTAATAATATTCATACTCAAAGTCCGTTATTCATGGGGGGAAAAAAATTCTATCAAAATTTATTACTGAACTGTACAATATATGAGGGACAAATTTAAAATTTGGGAAAAAATATTGAACCTTAGAGCAAATTTTTATGACTGAGTATGAAAAATTAATATTCTAGTTTTTAAATTTTTTACGAATTTTATATTTGTTCCCCATAGACAAGACAGTTCACAGTAAATGCTAATTTATGAATTGGAATATTTGATAGAATGTTGTCCTCATTGTTTTTCGTTTGAAAGAGATTTGTTGACAAATTTTTGTTGTTGGAATTTTTGAAAGCTCATCACTCAATATCGTTTGAGACATTGACATTTAAATTGGAAAGCGATTAATGAAAATTGTTTATTGCAAATGCGAATTTTCAATTAAAGCGTTGAAACTTGACGTATAGGCGTTTAATATGCGTGTTAAACGTACGCGTTGGAGCAATTATTCAAAATTGTCGATTGACTAATTTGCATGGAGATTTACGGTTCGGGCCGGCGAAGACGGAGTCGACGACACCGACGTGTGGTCGACGATCGAAGCTGGGAATCGGGTCGGCGGCAGTTGTTAGTCAGGGGAAGTCGAAGTCGCGCGCGCGGTCGGCTGATGGCGGCACCGCGGAGGGTGCCGAGGATAAGAGGGTGGCGCAGGGTGGCTGTACTTAGTTAGCGGACAATGCGGCCTCTAATGAACAGCCAGGGGCGCCTGCCAGACCAGCTACTGGAGCGCCACCGTCTATAGTCTCTCCGTCTCTTTCTCACTCTCGCAGATTATGTTGCATTACGTTGGCGCGGCATTATGCTGCGCGCACCTAATGCGGCTTACATGTCCGATTGTATTCTCATATATAACCACAACGCCTTTGCTCAATTGTTAAACACCATTCAACTTCTTATTCGTTTTCACTCACTTAGTTCTAATGGCCTTCTAATCTACCTTTCCACGCGCTAAACATACACTCCAAACCCCCTCGGTTAAACTCAAATTATTGTTTTTAACCTTTCATAACTGAAGCCTTAATTATGAAAACAATTCATAAATCTAATTCATAATAAAAAATTCATTTTGAAATGTAAAATGTTGGTCATGAATTCATGATTGTTTTTATGAATAACATAATCTAATTTTTTATTGTGATTTTCTTCGTTTGCAATTGTTAGGCTGAAAAATTATGAAAATAGACATAATAATTATGATATTTTGCATAATTGAGGCACCAATAATGGAACATTTCCAACACTTTGACTTCAACCAGGGAAGAATATAAATAAG
>JAAMPD010002873.1:0-12561 GCA_025266255.1 Trissolcus basalis
GACCGCGGATTGAGATGGTTTCCCATCGAAATATGAAGCGGTCCCACGTGATAACGGCCCAACTTGGCAAAATCCCGCGAGCCGTCGGCAGCTATCTCTGCCGAAAGGCTCCGGTGACCGTGTGACCGAAAGTAGAAATAAGATATTTTAATAATTTATTTATTATAAATAATTTGGGTTATGCGGGGCATAACAGGGGGATGGTAATTAGAAGATCAGCATAAACTGTCAATGGTTCATTCGTGATAAAGCTTTCAAGATGGACGCTTGGAAAAAAGGTTTTAATCGTGAGACAGGAACTTACGCACTGAACTTGAAACCGAGCGGTTGTTTTTCTTCGTGAACCAGAAAAGAGAATTCAAAAAAGTGCGACCCAAAGTCGTACAAGAGTCGTCAAGATGACGATTCAAAATCGACAGCTTCCGACTCTACATGGAGTACATACGCGTCGTACACTTTACTTATTTATTTATTTATTCATTATTTACTTTATTTATTCCAGAGGGCTACCCTAGAAACAGATAAAAACATAACGTGCGCAAAAATCTTTGTCATTCGCAAACGAACTGTCTATCGAAATGGATTACTGTGGAAAAAAAACCTGACGCGCAGCGCGGGGTCGTACAGCCTAAACGAGGAATTAAATGGGTGCTTCTTGTCATGCAAGAAAAATTCGGATCCACAAAAGTGTGAACTAAAGTCGCACACCAGTTACAAGGATGACTCGTTGTACGACTCTAAATTAACATCAAAGTCCAGTTCGAGCTCCGATTTTTCCCTGTACATGGGTTACGTAGGGGTCAGAGGGTTACTTTTAAACCATGTATAAAATGCGCCGACCGAGAGTTTTTGCTTATTAGCGAAAATGAGTCTGTCTTTTGAACACATTTTTACGGCCCCACGATATGCGGCCCCACGTCGTGTGACAAAACACAATTTGTAAAAAAGTGTCTCGAAAATTTGAACGCCGTTTGTGATACAAAATTCAACAAGGCTTTCTATTATTACGGCGAGTGGCGCCCTGCTTACAACAAGTTGGGCACCGGTATAGAATTCAAAGAGGGTTTGCCGCAGAGTCAGGACTATTTGTCAGACCCAGAAAAAACAAAACTGGTTATAATCGACGACCTCATGCGTGAATCGTCGAACTACGTCATAGTCGATTTTTTTACTAAGGGTAGCCACCATGAAAATTTGAGCGTCATGTTCATCACGCAGAACATGTTTCACCAAAGAAACGGGCAGCGCGGCATTCCGCTGAACACTAATTACCTGGTGCTTTTCTAGAATCCGCAAGATCGCGCGCAAGTCCAAAATCTGGCTTGACATGTGTGTCCGGAAAACCGGAAGTTTCTGCAAGAAGTTCATTTCGACGTGATGAGCAGGCCGTTTGGTTATCTGCTCCTCGACCTGAAAAAGACGACACCAGAAAATTGCCGTTTTCGCACAAACATTTTCCCTGACGACCGGTTTCAATACGTGTACGTACCTGTCAAAAACACGTTAAAGGGAAATGACGCGACGACCGCTGTCTCAGTTTACCGTCTACAATGGTAAGGAGCGGACCTGTAAGCGAGCGTAACGCAGAAATTCTACAGGCGTTACCACACCTTTCGAAAGTACAATGCACAGCAGCTCTACAGAGGGCAGACGCTAGCCTGATAAAAAGAATTTGCGAGGTGCTCATAATACGCTCAACGGTAACGTCCCTCTAAGCAGTAGAGACAAAAGAAAATTGCGCAGATACGCAAACGACTTGAGAAAACTGTCTAGTCGTGACGCTTCGTGGAGTCGAAAAAAGAAGTTTATCGTACAAAAAGGGGCGAGCGGGTTCTTACTACCGCTTTCGATTGCCGTTGCATCAGTCATCACCAGTGCGATAACTAGTTTGTAAGATGGAGCACGCGAACAAACTCGTTTCAGTGCCTCGCGAAAATTTGGAAAAACTTGGAGAGCCTCTGGAAAAAAGAAAACGACACAGCGTTTAAACACCAGGGACCGAAACGAGTCGGATCGATGCAGAAATGAGCGACATTCTCGATCTAAAAAACATTGAGGATTCCGTTGAAAATGTTTCAACAGGCCCACTTTCGTTTTTTGAGTGAAAATAACCAGGAACATGGTTCGAAAATCGTGCAGTTGGAAGAGGAGCATAACAAAAATAACGAAATCCCCGTAGCGCAAGAAACACCGTCTGCAGTGTTTAAAGATATCGTCTTGGGAACGGTTCCTGGGAAATATCAAACAAAGGCCAAGTTGTTGCTACGCAGTTTGCAAAACTTGCCCAAGCATACTTTTTCTTGGGATCAGAACGGCATCGTCACGATTAACGGCGAAGTCGTGCCAAATTCAAACGTAATCAATCTCGTCAACAAGGCGATGCGTTCGAGAAAAATGTCCAACCCGCCAGAGCGCCATCAGTTCGCGGTTCTCCTTAGAGCCGTCAACATATTGCGCGAGTACGTCGGCAGCCGCGAATTGTAGAGTTCAGCGTCGCCGCCTACAAAAAAACTTAAACTCACCGTACCTACGCTCTTCAAGCCAGGGTCTGACGTTTTAGGATCTGACGCGTCCCCGAGACCCGACACTAGCGCCTTCGAAGGTTCGGAGAGCAAAGAGTATCAGAGCGGGGAAGGAAAACGGAAGCTGGCGGCAAGACAAGTCTGGTCGCGCATACGAAAATGACCGACAAAAAATTGATTTGCTGGGAAACGAAGGTTGATCAGTGCCACGCACGGAAAAATCGCTCGGAAAGAAGTCTAATCGTGCATAGACAAACAGTCGGTTTACAACAAACACCGACCTGCTGTCAGAAAGTTTATCCACCGGCCGTACGCCGACGACAATATCGACTCCCTTTGGGAGAGCGGTTTAATCCAGATGACGTCTTCAAAAACGTACAACGATGGTTACACGTTTTTGCTACAGGTCGTGGACGTTTTCAGCAAGTTTGTCTGGATACGCCCCATGAAAAGCAAGACGGCCCAGTCGGTCGTCGAGGCGTTTTGAGATGTTTTAAAACAGAGCAAGCCGCGGCGACCTGTCCAGCTGCAGACGGACCGCGGCAAGGAATATATAAACTCTGACAACGCGGAATGTCTGACAACGCAGAAAGTTAGATCGCGGAACGTTGACTGTGACACTACATTTTAAACGTGTAGACTGATGGATTATTACACCAATCAACACGGCTATGGCCGTATCAGGGTCTTCGTAGGCAGGTCGCGCCAGCGTAAAAACGGAATCGGCTCATTTCTGGGTGGAATTTTCCGCAGAGTCTTACCCCTGTTAAAATCAGGAGCGAAATTGGCTGGTCGCGAAGCCGCTAAGGCAGGACTCGGAGTTTCGTCAGATATGGTGACCTTGCGCCGCTCCCATAAAGAGTCTATAAGAACGCGGCTGCGAGAATCTACAGCCAATCTAAAACGAGCAGCGGATGAGAAAATTGACAGAGTCATGACCGGTTCAGGGTATAAAAAACGAAAAGTTCCTCGTACGGCTCATTCGCGCGTTACCTGGTTGAAGCGAAAGACCGTTGGACAAGAAAAGCGGCACCTTGCAAAAAGAAAAGTAAGGTTAGAAAGACCTTAAAAAGGCGTGCGAAGTGAACGAAGCGGTCGTTCAGAGACATTTTTGGCTAATGGCGTTCCTACACGTTCATTCATGCGCGTGCATGAAGTCCGAGCTTGACCTGTTCACGCTGCTGCCGATTCAGACGGCGATCAAGAGCGGTTCATGGGTTGATAACAAACCCATAAGCACCGACGATGCTCCCCTGAAGTTTGTCGTCGAAGGCGATTCTGATTTTTACATCGACATGGCGCATACCATGTTTCTACGTGTAAAAATGGTACCTCGGAACGAGGACGTACCCATCGACGCCGGCGCCGGTCCTGTGAACAACTTGCTGAACTCACTCTTCAACCAAGTGGACGTGTATTTTAACCAAAAACTCGTCTCGCCACCGAACAACGCCTACGCTTATCGGTTGTACATCGAGACATTACTCAATTACGGGTGTGACGCCAAAAAGTCACACCTACACTTGGTTCTGTGAAATGTCGACACGGCTGGAAAAATGGACGCGAGCGGCAACGACAATGCCGGGTTGATGGCTCGCAGGGCCCTCTCCAAAGGCAGAAAAACGGTTGACTTGCTAGAGCATATCCACTGCGATCTGATGAACCAAGAAAAGTTTTTAATTAACGGCATTAAGATGCGGCTACAGCTGAACCGATCTCGCGATATGTTCTGCCTGATCGATGCGGCCAACACGTCATCGTTGCAGATAGTCGAAGCTTCTCTGATTGTGCGAAAAGTAAAACTCAGCCCTAGCGTGTTACTGCCGCACGCTCGGAGCCTCGCAACAGCCACGGTAAAGTATTCACTGACGAGAGTCGATGTAAAAGCAATTGCAATACACAGCGGTGTGCACGGCGAAACGCTCGACAACGTGATTCTCGGACAAATCCCGAAAAGGATCGTTCTAGGGTTCGTCGACAATCAAGATTTTAACGGTAGCATCGACCTTAACCCGTTTAATTTCAAGAACCACGGTATAAACTATTTGGCCCTGTACGTCGACGGCGTATAGGTTCCGTCAAAGGTGCTACAGCCTGATTTCACGAACAAATTGTTCGTCGACGCCTATCACACGCTGTTCTCGGGTACGGAAATACACTTTTCCGACACTGGGAACTGCATCAGCAGGTCGGACTACCCTGACGGGTTCTGTCTCATGGCGTTCGATCTGACGACTGACCTGTCGGCAAACTGTGACACGCACTAGAACCTCGTGAAACACGGTAGTGTGAGAATAGAGGTGCGTTTTTCGGCGCCCCTGGCGAAGACGATCAACTGCATGATTTACGCGTAATACGACAATGTTCTCGAGATCGATGCGAGTCGTCAAGTGATTGCTGATTTTGGCGGTTAAAAGAGAGAGAGAGTATAAAAACCTTGTCGCACGATCGAAAACTTTATTCGACGGTATGTTCTGATGGATGCGCTTGAGATACGCACGGCGTTACAAGACATACCAAACTCGGCTGTTTTCGCCACAGACAAGATACCTATTTACTGGCCGCGACCCGTAGCATACGTGTTTAATTGTGACCGCAGGAGTCAACCTGGTAGCCACTGGGTAGCCGTTTTTGTCGACACAGAGGGTCATGGGATGTTTTTCGACAGCTATGGATTACCGCCGATCGTCCGCGAACCGCGGAATCAGAGAAAATTGCGCCTTTTACGAGTGGAACACTAGACAGTTCTAGAGGAAGACATCCGCTACTTGCGGCCATTACTGTGTTGTTTTTCTACATCTTATGTCTCGCACCTAAGATTTTGTTTCATTTTGCAACATCTTCGAAACTAGTCATGCTGCCAACGACGAAATTGTTAAATGCTACTATAAACGAATTAGAAACAACGATGTAAGACACAGCACGTGTCATGTTTCTATGCAAAAGTGCCGCGCAAGACACGCGCTGTAATCCAATGCTCAATAAACAGCGACTAACACATTAGACAAATCTGTGTCATTTTTGCAAACCTCAGCAAATTCCAACCCCTGTTTCTATTTCCTATGATGCACCATAACGACAGAACTTTCCTGACAGTTAAAGAGAGTAGTGTGCGCTCTTCGGTTCAAAGTTGTTTTATTAAAACTAAAAATTTTCGTGTGCGAGTATTCCTTTGTGTCCGTTTACAATTTTTGTGAAAATGTTACTGCGTCGTAAATTAAACATTTTAAACGGTAATAACCCTCGCGATTCACCCTCTTTGTCGCTATATGCACAATATTCTTACGAGTGCGACCACGAGGAGAGTGCGGAATTGCGTGTGCGCGAACAACATGGGTTTGACGCACCGGGTCCGTCGAAGCGACCTGTGCTTGCACGTTGTATCGTGCGGAATTGTGTCGGAATGGCGACAAACAATACGGTAACGCTGTGCAGCAGCCACGACGTTGTTCGTCAGAAACATATGCAGGGTTACCATCTTCTTGACTGGTACTTCCCAATTCATGCGAACCGGTCGCTCATCGCGTTTCGTGAGTTGCAGTTGAGACAGCTATACCTAGAACGGTACCCAACTGACGAAGTGGACCGAGGCCACGAGCTGTGGCTCCTTTGTTTCGCAAACGGCATCGATTGGAACGACGTCCGGGTCCGTGGTGAGCTACAGTGCGACAGACTCGTGCATAAAATATATTTGAGAAATTTTTATCACGCGGTTCTCGGGAGTTTCGGGCGGTGCGCCTTAAAAATGGCTCGTGTGAGACAATGGCAAAACAAGTGTCTCGTCCTGGATCCAAACCCATCATCCTTGTCACCATCAGTTTCTGGGAGGCCAAACAGAATATTCTGCGCAATAAACGTACAGCACTGAAGGAAATCAGCGTCTACATTGAACCAGACCTTTCACCCTCAGAACAAAAACTGAACCAGAAACTCCGAGCAAGAGCCAAATTAGAACGAGAAAACGGGAACACGGTGATAGTAAAACGTCGAGCAATCAAGGTCAACTCTGACTGGTTTGTCTGGGATTAGATCAACGATGACTGGAAACCGTCTCGTTACCACGACCGCAACACCAACGCACAACATAACCTACAAAATTCAAAAAATGCGACCGAGTCAGCAGCTGCTCCATCTCATTCTGGAACGCCCATGGAATGAGAAACCTCCAGGAGGCTACTGTTCTTGTCCCCTCGCACATCGTCGGAATCTGTGAGACATGGATTCCAACTGCCATCACAACACTTCCATCTCAGTGGAAGGATAGACGTCACGTTTCAGTTCCGGCAACGAGAGAAAAGGACTTCGGCAGAGCTTCTGGCGGTTTGCTACTTCTGTGTGATGAACAATTTCAAATGTCTGTGATAAATTCGTACTATTTTTAGATTTTCATTTTGATTAGCATTGATAATTTCCATTTCATATTGGGTATAGTATATGTTAAGCCAAGTTGAAACTTCGAGTGTTTTTTAGAACTATTACAAAGTTGTATAGATGATATAATTTTACAAAATCCAGACAAACTTGTTTTAATAATTGGTGACTTTGATAGTAGAATTGATGATTTATCAGAAGTAGACGGAAATGTCGTTATCAATACAAATCTATATCCGAAGAGAAAATCTTTAGATAAAGTTCTGAGCCGACGTGGCACCTTGTTGAATGATTTTATGCTATCGAACAATTTTATTTTGCTGAACGGAAGAACCTATGGAGATACGAAAGAATTATAAACTTTTAACAGTCATATGGGAAATAGTGTTATTGATCTTGCGTAGATAAATCACTCTTGTGTAGATTTGATTAATTCTTCCGAAGTAATACAACAGCCTTCTGCTTCTGACCACTACTCAGTGACAGTAAATTTAGTATTCCGTCACTTGTTAAAAACACAGAATTAAAAACTAGAACTATATATAACCTGTCATTTTTTACAAAATTATGCTGGAATCTAGAAAAATCTAAAGAATGTAAAAACCTAATTCACGATAAATGTTTGAATTTTCTAGACTTTTATCCGTCAGATAATCGGATTGATGCCAAATTCGATCTTTTGTTATCCTCGATCAAAAATGTTTCTAGTAATTTATTATCAATTAGAGAAATCCGTTTAAATCCCACGAACAATTATGATAGAAATCCATGGTTTGATAGCGAATGTAAATTAGCAAAAAGTGCTATGCAAAAAGCACACAAAAAGTTAGTTAAAAATAATTTCACAGTAGAGACTAAAGTGCCTTATATTCTTGCAAAAAAACAATACAAAAATATAACTCGGGTAAAAAAAATGAAGCATGAACAAAGAATTAAAAGACAAATGTGCAAATACAAAAAACTCGAGTGAATTTTGGAAAACGTTGGAAGCTTTTGATAGAAAACCTTTAATTAAAAACCGAATCGCTATCCCAGTTTGGGAAGAATTTTATGCGAACGTTTATCCACCTTAGATGATGAATGAATTGATTTATTTTCGTGTATTCGATAGAAATTTAGATAGTCCAATAACTGTAAATGAAGTTTTATCGAAGATGAAAAAAATGAAACCAGGAAAAGCCCCTGGCGTAGACGGTGTTAGCATTGACTATTTTAAATCTTTGCCGCTCTCTGTTATTTGAATTATAACCTCACTGTTTAATGATATTTTGATGTATAAATCGACGACTTGCTCCTGGTCTGAAATAATTTTGACTTTGTTACATAAAAAATAAGACAAAAATAACCCGTCGAATTACAGAGAAATAGCACTCTGTAATTGTATATCGAAATTATTTGGCGAATTTTCAAACGAGATAAGAGTGACTGAGGGAGTCCTCCAAGGAGAATCCCTCAGTCCTCTTATTTTCATTCTTTTCATATCTGATTTTGGAAATTTTCTTCGCGCAGAGAACCTGGAGGGAGTAAATATAAACGGAATGGTTGATTTATCATTGTTACTGTATGCGGATGATGCAATGGCTCTTGCAAATACCCTAAGACAAATGCGAAAACTATTAACTGCGATAGAAAAATATTGTACACTAAGCCAGTTGACTGTAAACACGCAAAAACAAAGATAGTTCATTTTCGACGTAATGGTAGACAAAGAAAAGAATAATTTTATTTTGAGAATCAGGCATTGTGCATTGTTAAAGATTACACCTATCTTGATACAAAATTTTCAAGTTCGGCACTAGGTCAATGCGCGGTGGACCAGTCGTTGGGGAAAGCCCGCTCAGCCTCTGGTGCCGTTCTGCGAATTGTCTTGAACTGCAAGACCGATTCTTGGGATTCCAGAGTGAGACTTTTTGAAAGTATGGTATCGTCGACTTTATTGTATGCTTCTCATATTTGAGGTTTGAGATATTTAGATAACCTAAAGACTGTCTAGACTAACTATTATAAAAAATTATTATCTTTACCCCTATGCGCTCTCAATGCGGCACTGAGATTGGAACTAGACCTAGATAGACCCTTTATATGCTACTAGAGTAGCATATAAAGTCCTGAGTGGTGCACTGTACTGGATCGAGGTACTGCTCTCATCGGACCTTGGCAGACTTGCTAGAGTGGTTTTGCTACGTCAAGTTGCCCTTTACGAAAACAAAAAGCAAAATAATTTTCGAGAAAAATATAACTGGTTCAGTCAAGTTGATAAAATCCTGCAATCTGTCGAAATTCTCGATGCGAGCAGAAGACTCGACCCAGGTCAGTGGCCAGGTCTCAAAAATAATGCGCTATATAGTTATCGAGAAAAACTTAAATTTACTGATTTGCTTCGATATTACCAATCAAAATTAATGTTTTTTCTCACAATCAAAACACATTACGACAAACCAGCTTGGTATTTGTTTTTGCGATCTAATTTTTATCTCGGAAAATTCCTTGCTCAATTACGTCTTTCTACCACGCACGGTACATCTTTCCGCATTGATAATATTAATTATAAAATTGATCAGTCTGTTATCTGTACTATGTGCAATCAACAAAAACTTGAAACTTTTGAGCATTTTCTACTCAAATGTCCATTGTATATTAACTACAGAACAGCGTATCTTGAACCAATTTTATCACATTCTAATCTGACAGACCCACTCACAATTTTGTTTTGTGTGGCAGAATTGTCAAGTTTGAAAATGTTGTATTATTTTGTTGCAAATAGTCTAAAGTTGAGATCTTTTGTACTAAACGAATGACTACGAATGTGTGTGTTTTTTCTTTTTTTTTTGTAACTGCTGACTCGAAAAATGTCGAATTTAAACTAATTGATTTTCTGGATATTGTCATCGAAAATTTATTTATTTTCTAGAATTTAAATCGTAAAAAAAAATTATAGATACTGATAATGTAATTATATGAGCAAACTTGCTATAAAGCAAATACAGAATTGAATTAAATTGAATTGAATGGCTCGTGTGTGCGGGTGCAGACGCTGTCGTGAGCGCTTCTCTAACGAGAAGTTTTGTAAGTATTTTTGAAAACATATTATACATATTACTATTACTTTTAGTAGAAAATTGAATAACCATATGTTTAGTTTATATGTTCATATGAACTAAATGAATATGAATAATAATTGTGCGAGATAGTATCAATCAGGGCACAAATTGTTTGCAGCGAATTGATAGAAAAATTCTTCAGTTAATCCGTGCTCAGACGGTGGAGAAGTGAGCGTCGTTACCGACGTCGCCAGGCACAAGAATCACAGTTAAGAAGGCAAAATCTAAAGTTCGTTTCAATACGAACGTTTGAAACGAACCCGAGAATGAAAATGTTTGATAATAAGGCAGACGCTGCCGATTAAATTTTGACCGCGTCGATGCTAAAGTATTGACCTAATACAGCGATAAAGTTGGGTCAAAATAAACACAACCCTTTACTATTTTAATTTCGGTATCTCATCGAATTAAAGTAACAGAATTAAATGCCTATTATAAATCGATGATTATGAGGCTTTAATTTACTGTATTGCAAACAAACAATTCTCTAAAGCTCAATTGGCAAATAACAAATAACGGAGCCAATGAGAAAAGAGATTAGTTGATGCGTTTATGAGAAACTGCAAAGATATGAAATCGAAGAATCAAACTCGAAATTGAATTCAAATAAATCACTGTATTAGGCACAATATTCGCAATTAAGAAAACAAGTTGAGCAAAACAAACTTAACCCTTGACTATTTTTAATTTGAATTCACTCAATGATGCATTTGAAATTTAACGTTAAAATTAGATATTCAAATAAAATAAACAAAACAATCATCAATTGAGGTTCGAAAACAATCAATTAACAAATGCGGGCAATAAAAACCGCAGATTTGAATTAATTGGAATAAGAAAAGGAATTTAAAGAGACGCTCTTTCTGGACATTTAAACTCAAATTGGGACATACAATTCTCAATTGAGTGGAGATACTACTCCTGTCCTATTTTGAAATACAACTTATTGAACAAAGTTAAGAACAAAATGTCGCGTTTGCCTTAAATTAATTTCCCGATTATGTAATAACTTAATATTAGTTGTTACAAAAATGTAAACAACATAAATTGAACCGAATGATTGTAAATAAGAACTGGAATGGGCTCACTCGGTGATGCTTCCGGAACAGCTAGTTGCAGACGATGATCCGATGCATAAATCAAGCCAGCAGAGAAAATGAACACAGAAGCCACCGACAAATCAAAGCGAGAAATTTCACCACAAGAACCGAAACACAATTCAAGCGACGTACGAGTTGAACGATAACCAAGCGCGAGAGTAATATTAACTTACAAAAGAACTGATAGGGCAGCCTTTCATAGGGGTTGCCCTGACCTTGGAGAAAGTTCACAGAAAATAGATGAAAATAAATAATTTGAATCATAAACGGTTTATTTTGTTAATGCAGAGACGCTTTACCAATGGGAATATCACACAATAATAATGAATTATTTATATTAAATATTTGTGTTAAATTATGAAATGTTAATTACGGGAAAATTTGTGTTCAGTTATAAATTAGTGATTACGATTATTTCCTGTTATAGTGCCATTGCCCGACCTTGAGAATGCAAAGCGGATTCTCGCAGCTGACGCAGAGCAGTGGGAGCAGTACAGACGAATCATGTATACATCAGGTAAATAGTTTTACTTGTCCAGTGAAAATTTATTGTTTATTTACAAAAAAATCTTAATAATTTTTGTTAATTCATATGTTTTTATCATATACTTCACTTATAAAATCTCATCGAAGTATTTATAAATATTTAAATCTTTATTTATTTTTCATTATTTCTTTAAGATATTTACTTCTGAATGTTTTCTGTAATTTTGTAATTAATTGTGTATTCTACTCGTTTTTATTAAAAATATTCAAAAATTCGATTTTTAATTTTAAATTGTCTATTTCGTACATGATATTTACTTTAATTTTTACTTATAAATATTATTTTGTGATTCCTAGATGAAGACGTATGGTATACTAATTACACGGTGCGCCAAGAAAACACGGCAGGAAACCAGGCGCGCGCTCCAACACCGGATGATCGGCAGTCGTCGGAATTCGAAGACGATTCTTCCAATGGTGGAAGTCAGGATGCAACGTCCGAACCCTGTGATACTGACGGTGCTGTGCCGGCGCCTCAGTTGTCGGATCGGAAGGATGACTCTGACTCTGTCGTTGAGTCGAGGTCCTCGGAAAGTGACAGAAGTTTTACCTCTAGCAGTGACGATTCTGGGTACTTCACGGCCGAGTGATTTTTTTTGCTATCTCCAAATAAATTATCTTCTTTCTGTAGTTGGATAGTTTGTCATAAAAAATGAGACGTTTTTCTTCATTAACACCGTTGTTCAGAGCATGAAATAGGGTGTACTCTGTCTCATACCGTCACAGTGACGTTTCATAGTGAGGTCGCGTAAGACGTGTGACTCATTAGTGACCTATTGACAGGCTCAAGCACCACCACTGACCCATTAACGGAGCAAACGTCCTTACGTGTGAAGCGCCGGTCTCCTGCTTATTTTCCGCAATAACATTCATCGTTCGATTTTCATTGCGTTTTTCGTGTGACGGGTATATCGTGCGTGG
>JAAMPD010002874.1:0-12559 GCA_025266255.1 Trissolcus basalis
TTGTTCTAGTTTATAATACACTGTTATCATTGGTTTTAGAATTGATTTTTAGATTCTGCAATGACTACATTTTTCAGAGTTGCTCGCGGGTAGTTTATTCCGTTCAATTGTGAATCGCGACATCTGAATGCATCTTTCCACGTTAAAACGACTTTTTTTAAATACAACTTAACAGATTTTATTTTATTCTTTTATTGAATATAACTCATTAATTTATCAATCAGATTTGTATTCTAATCTAAAATCATTGGGGTAATTCTGACAAATTAGGATTTCCCACTTTATAGGAAAACCAAAAAAATCGGACGTGTTTTCAATTTACGCCTTTTGTAAAAATTACCCTGAACTTCTAGGAAATATAAAATTCATTATACTTTTAAAACATAATCTCATTCTCACTAAAATCGTGGATTTTTATTTATGACGAAATTTGAATTAAGTGCGTGTTTTGTCAATGCTGAGTCGAACAAAGGATTTTGTCGTCTGCTGCGAACCGATGAACAGAAAACTTACGGATCATCATCCGCATACTTAAAACGAGACTCATATATGTTAGTTTGTTTTCATTTGACAGATGGTTCTGATTGTATGTGAGGAGGAGGAGGGGGGGGGTGGACAGGGGGTTAAATATATTTTACCATTTAGTACTATCTGTTAAACCGACAGTGGTAATATTGTGTGATATCTGTAGGTATTAGATTAGCAGAATATGATTAATTGAGTCATGTAATACTTTAGTCTTTAGATATTGATTTAATATCGATGATGGCTATAGTTGAGAAAAGTTTTTGACAGAAAATCGCGTTGTACGTTGAATTTGAAATTGAGTAAGAGAGAATGGTTGCAGTGATTCCATCTTACAATTCTAATGAGAGTTATGAAATGTCGCAGCGAAAAACATGAGCACTTGGTTGTTGCAAAAGGCAGGGAACCCGCGGTTTGGTTGGGAGTACTCATTGTGTTTGTGTCTCTGTCAGTTTGTGGTGGATCTAACGGAATGAACGAATGAGAAGGAACAATGGCTCGGCACTCGTGCGCCCTCTTTCACCCGTGAACCTTGGTTATCGCTCACGTATGTCAACGGTGAGAAGGGCCGTCAAATCAAACATGGCGTTGACTGGGTAATCGCCGTGAGTGGCAAGGATCCATTTGTTTGATTGATGCCGTTTTGTGGGAGGTCGCACGGGCTCTCGCGAGGCTGCGGCTCGTTGGCTCAAGCGCCGCGATAACAATTGTCCGCGAGCCTTTATCCAATGCCAAGGCGGGCGTGTAAACAGTACCGCGGCCCGTACACACCCGTCAAGTATTCACCGCTCCAGCTTCTCCGTAACTCTCTGTGCTCCCCTCAAGAGCAAACTTGCTTTGACTGTCAGCGAGTTGCTTCGACAATGACTTGCTCTGGGCCAGCAGCTCGCGACAAACTCTTCGATGCCAGACTGGTACGTACTTGTATCTTGGCTTTGTTATTAATTATTAATTTGCAACAAACAACAAATCAACACTCACTCTCGCTCTCGCACTTTTATTATCTAATTTGTTGAATCTTAGCCGATCTACCCGATATGATTACATCTTTTCTCATTTATTATTCATATTATGATGATGATGATGATTATTATTATTATTGTTTATTTGTCTTGTTGTTGTTTGAAGGATTGAAATTTGTGAGTTTTGAGAAGAGGTAAAGTAGATGGTTGCTTTTGTAGTAATAAGGCAGACAGGGAGTGTTTGATGTTTGGAATTGTTCGTTAAGAATGGTGAGGTGTTTTGGAATTGAAGATTGTTGTTTTTGCAGAGGGTGTGATTGTAGAGAAGAAAGCAGACGAAGAAGCAAGTAAGGCTCCGGGAGCTGTCTGGCTTGTGTATTTGGCTTCTATATGCCGCCAGCCGGACTTTGTGCAAAAGGCTTGTCTACCTTGATGGACCACGGACAACCAGATGCTCGTCATCGGAGCGAGCGCTTGTTACACTACACGGAGAATGGATCTCAGTGTGCAACCGCTACTTCTGCGTACTCGCCTAGATACCAACACTTTTCTAGGACGAGTAATCCATTTAAGTATGATAGCCAGCAGTTGAATTTGATATTTTTGATATTTATAATTATAAAATGTTGTTTGTTTTATAATGTAATAGTATTCACGGGTACAGCAGCGCATTTGGGCGTGCGCAAAGTACGATGTCAGACAGTAGTATCTCCGACACCCACAGCGGTGGTACGTCAAAGACAATATCACAACAGACCAGCCCCTCGCATGGTACTCATTCATCCCAGTCAAGGCAGGATAGCGGCACGTTCTTTACCGCTCTTTACGATTATCACGCGCAGGGTGAAGATGAGCTCTCGCTTTCACGAGGCGAAACTGTCGAAGTGAGAAAAATATTCTTATTTCACTCTTTTGTAATTCATTTCATCGTCAGATTGTCATAATAGCAAAATTGTGCTCTACAGGTTTTGTCAAAGGACGCAAAAATATCAGGCGACGAAGGCTGGTGGACGGGCAAAATCCGTGACAAAGTTGGAATATTTCCATCAAATTTTGTCGGCAAGCCGGAGTATATCGAGAAGCCTGGTTACATCGAAAAAATGTCGCCGGTGATCGAAAAAGCACAACCTGTTGAAATTGACTTTGAAGAACTTGAGCTCGAAGAAGTGATTGGTGTTGGTGGATTTGGCAAAGTTTATAGGTACAAGTTTTATACAAAACAAACAAAATTCGTAAACAAATGATGAAATACGAATAATTTATTATGCTATCATTTTGTAGGGGTTTTTGGAATAAGCGGGAGGTGGCAGTGAAAGCAGCGAGGCAAGATCCGGATGAGGAGCCAAGTGTAACATTGGAAAATGTTCGGCAGGAGGCGAAACTCTTTTGGTTATTGAAACACGAAAACATTGTACAGTTGGAAGGCGTGTGCCTAAAGATACCAAACATGTGTCTCGTTATGGAGTACGCGCGTGGTGGCAGTTTAAATAGGGTTCTTAGCGGTAGAAAAATCAGGCCAGACGTACTTGTCGACTGGGCGATACAGATTGCCCGGGGAATGGATTATCTCCACAACAAAGCCCCGATTAGACTTATTCACAGGGATCTAAAAAGTTCCAATGGTGAGCTTCAGTTTGTTAACTTGAGTTTCGTTTGTAAAAAAAACCTGCCCGTTATAACACCTTTGTTTATTGCAGTATTATTAAGCGAACCAATAGAGAACGATGATCTTCAATACAAAACGTTGAAAATCACTGATTTTGGCTTGGCTAGAGAAGTTTACAAAACTACACGCATGTCTGCAGCAGGCACTTATGCTTGGATGGCTCCAGAAGTTATCAAAACTAGTAGTTACAGTTTGCAAAGTGACGTTTGGAGGTAAATACAATCACACCATTTACATTCCAAACTTATTATTCATTATTATCAACTGTTATATAAATTTGATGAATTTTAGTTATGGCGTTTTATTATGGGAATTATTGACCGGCGAAACCCCTTATAAAGGTATAGATGCACTAGCTGTAGCATATGGTGTAGCGGTGAACAAATTAACACTACCTATCCCATCGACATGCCCACAACCCTGGAGGGTCCTTATGGAAGGTAATAAATAAATAAATTTGCTTGTCGATTGTCGATTGAAAACTTTGAAAACGACACATTGATATTGGTACAAAAAAAAAAAAAACAATATAATTCATCTTACCTTTCAGCTTGTTGGGCTTCGGATAGTCACAGTCGACCACTATTCGAGAAGATCCTTATAGCTTTGGATGAAGTAAGGAATGCATTTGCCATGACTCCACACGAATCGTTTCACACGATGCAAGAAGATTGGAGGCTAGAAATCGAACAGGTTCTTCACGGGCTGCGCATGAAAGAAAAGGTGCAAAATCAAACTTTAATATCATATTATTTCATTATCACATAAAAAAATATCATTAAATCAACTGTTTTCGAATGCGAGGGAAAAGTAATATAATTGTTGTCAATTTTGTTTGAATGCTTAACAAAAGGCCTGTCGATCACTCGAAGAGGTAAGAATAAATTCACATGACTAAAATATGAAAACGTCATGTGAAACTCATTTGCTGATGCAATTCAAAATAAGCAGACATTCAATAATTTGGACATTTCAGCTAAAAATAAGAAAGCCTCATTTAGTCTGCTTGAAATGATACATTCTTAATTGCTTCTGTTAATAATTCACTTCTGTATAATTGTTGTGTAGGAGTTGCGCTGTCGAGAGGAAGAATTAACCAAGGCACAGGTACAACAAAGGCAGCACGAAGAAAGTTTACGACAAAGGGAGCAAGAATTGGCAGCCCGTGAGATTGATCTCTTGGAACGCGAGCTAACTGTGATGATAATTCAACAGAATACTCCCACGCCAAAAGCACGACGTGGAAAGTTTAAAAAGTCAAAATTAAAATTAAACAAAAAGGAGCCCGGCAGTAATATTAGTGCACCATCAGGTATTATAAATAATGTGCTATATAATGGCTTGAAATAAGCAACAATAAATATCTATTGAATTTGATGTAAAACGAAAAATCAATCATGATGTTAATTTTTAGATTTTCGTCATACAATAACAGTGCAACATACAGCTTTAGATCGAGGAAAAACAAGGAATCCCTCTAGGCCTAATAGTCCTCCAGGTTCGCCAAATATTCCAAGGCTTCGAGCAATAGCGTGTATGTTGAATAGATACTTTCATTAGTCATTTATATACATTCAATTATTAAAAATCAAATTATGAAAATATATAGCAAGATGACAAATTTGTTGTAAAGTATCACATACCTTGATGTGTTATTTTTCAAACATTTCAATGTGAAATTCAATGTTTCATTTGATAAAAAAGAAACAAACAAGCAAATTGAATTTGTCTCAAGTGTTTACAATTTTTGCTCATGCGCTTACGGCTTCCATTTTTTGAATGCACAGTAAAATATTAATATTCAAAGGAAGCACTATATACACGTTCATTTCATTCGTAAGCGTACGTTAAAATTTAGAAAGTGTCGCATGGTGTGATATTTACTTTTGTCAATTTTTCTTTTGATGTATTGTTGTTGATTTGTTCAAATTCTTCTTCATGTAAATGTTGTTATACAATTTTAATTATTATTTAATCAAGTCAAGTTTTTGTACTCTTTTTTTTCTGGATGACGTAGCACAATTGTTCTAATTGTCAAAATATGTTCACTTGAGTTTTTGATTATAGACAAACTGTTGTTGTTGAACACAATCATCATCAAGGTCAATCATTTTCATGAGAATAAAATGAAAATGGTTGGCCGTTTGCAAGAAAGTAGTTAGATGAGTAGTTAGTAGCGTTGTTTTCTTTTTGTTAAACTGTCTAGTACCAGCGGACGGCGTGAAGGGTAAAACCTGGGGCCCGTCAACGTTACATCAGCGCGAGCGCGGCGCGATAATCTCGCAGCCAACGTCACAATCGTCACCCGGCTGCAAACGATGGTCGCGCTCGGCACCCGACCTTGAAAAGACGCCGCTGCGCACAGCCCTGCTGGCAAACGCTCATCGCTCGCCGCTTCTACAGGAAATAGGTAACCCCTCTTCTAGAAAACTATACTCGTCGGCAAATAACTTGATCGACGCGCCTCAAACATCAGACGACGAGAATCCCGTCAGCCCTGTGCGCGCCCTTTCGTCGAAGAAAAGCAAACACCGCGAGCGCAGCAAGTCCAAAGAGAGTGGCGGCGGCGGCGGCGGCGCGAAGCGACGCGACAGCTCTGAATCGCGGCTCACCTCGCTCGCGGACTTTTTCCGTTCACCTGCGGGTTCGCGTAAAAGCTCGCTTACCGGTCCCACTAAGGCCATTCGTGTAGAATATCAAGCAGCCTCTGATATCAAGCAGCAGCAGCAGCAGCAGCAGCTTAGAAAATCACGTTGCTCCAAGAGTCCGTTGCGAGCCCTCTGCAAAATCAAGCCCTGGAGCAGCAGGGACGAGCTTGACGATGCAATCATACCTGTTGCTGCTGCTGCTGCTGCTGCCGCGGAAGTGGCGCTACCTGTGATTACGACGCCGCGTTTTCTCATAGCAAATTCTCGCGAAGGCATCGATTTTGAAAACTTGGAGAGCGAGTTTTGTTACACGCTGGACGCGGAGCACTCGAGTGATAGCGCCAAGTCTCGGAGCGTCTCTTTGGATGGCTCCCTAGGGGGTGCTAGGGACGAGTTCAACGGAATAGATGAAACAGACGCGCCCGAGCTGGACGACGGGCTTTCTAATGGACTATCCGCGAGTCAAGAGCCACTTGCACACAATCTACACGAACGTTACCTTAACAAGGCTCTCTTAATAAAGAGAGATAATGATTGAGGCTGTTTCTTAGATATCTATTCTTTTGTTTTATCTAATTTATTATTCAATTCAACATTTGAAATTAATGAGCAATGCTTTCTCTAAGATAGCCAAATACATTCCAATCTAGTTTTCACTGCTAGAAATGTCTTTTACATTGCCAAAATGATTTGATCCATCACTATGTCATGAGTGTTTGTTATAACTAGAGATACGTTCTTTCTACATCCATTTAAAGTCTAGTCTTTTTAAGGAACAGCCTCGATACTAGTCTAAGATGCACTACGTTTTATAGAGCAGACACGCGCTATTTTTCACCCTTATCACCGTTTGAGTCTCTTTATTGACCGAACGTTTTGTTCACCACAGGCCTTTCCGAGGAAAACATCTACTCTAAACGTAAGTCGCCTTACTTTTCAGCGAACAATTCGGACAAAAAAACGATCGTTGAATAAAAAGGTCTGAATTCAGATTGAGATATCCGTTTGTAACGAGTCCTTGTTTTGTAATAAAAAAAGTATTCCAAATCCCACGCTTCTTCAGTCTCTATGAAACATTTTGAATTGACACCCAGTCGATCGATCTCTTCGCGAAATAAATTGTCAATGTATGCGTTTAGTGTTTAGTGCATGTTACAATCTGTCCTTTGTCCTCTTTTCTCAAAGATTCCGCGATACTTCGAGACCTTTGTCGTCACTTCTTTCTGGATTAGGCGCCTCAATTATTACAGTTGTGTACAGTTTTCTTTGAAAAACGTTTCATTTTTTCGACTATTTTACTTTTACATTCATTCCAACTTTTTTTCATTCAACACGCATTTGTAAATAAGTTTGAAATTCCTTTTGTGCAAACTTAAAGTTAACTACGTAGGCGATTGATAAAAAAAGGAAAAGTGTCGTACTACCGAGTTGGTGATGGACTTGGTGACTTTTCCTCTAACTGACACCACGCAAACTTTGCAAATTAATTCCAATTTCCAAATTCAATCTGTAAATTAAAATCTGTTTTAACTTTTGCAGAATAAAGAGCGGATACGCGGAGATTCTTTCTGGTGCTGGTTCTTATTCAAAACAATAATAATAATGATAGTAGTATAATAATAATATTAATAATAATAAATATAATAACGTATTAACACTAACAAATGCAAAGCTAATGATTAAAGTTAGGATGGGCATTCAAATTTTTTATTTTCATCATCTTTCTCTCTAATTTCTCCGAGATTAGGCATTCTGAACAAAATTCTTCAATTCCTTTAATTTTTTCGATTGTTTTTTATTTACACTGCGAGATAATTTCTTGGAGTAGTTTCTCCAGTACACTTTACAGTTGACGTTGAATTTGATGTACATATGTATATATATTTTTTATTTTACTGATAAATTATTTTTGTACGTACTAGTTCAGTTTGATTCCCATACGCGGTCTCTGATTTGCGTCATTGATTTGGTTGTGTAACTCCAAGATCTGACTTTTGATCCAAAAATTTGTCGCCGTTTAAAATTCAATCTTATTCGCATTGTATTGAATCGAAGATCAACGAATTTTTTATCTCTCTCTTTCTCTCTCTCTCTCTCTCTCTCTCTTTTGAGTGACAGGCACACATGATATACGTACAGTTATAAAAGAAACAAAATAATAATAATAGTAATACACACATTTGTATTTAGCATAGAATTTTTTCAATAAAACTTTTTTTGAGTTGGAAACGTTGGATTTGTTTTTTTTAGACTTTTGTATAATTTTTACGCTCGGATTATGAGGACTGTTACTACTAATTTGCCATCAATGATGTTTGACTGATGCAAAAAATTGAACAAGAATGTGAAAATAAACTAACTTTTGTGTACTTGACTCAGAATGTCGAGCGTAAAATTGTCCCTGCATGCATCCTGTAGACAATCCTCTTTTTATTATTCTTTATATTGTTTGTATCTATCACTTTGGTTTCACAATATCTTAATTTTAATCAACATGTAGTTAGTATGATTCTGAATTACTCGATTAATAGGACTCTATCTCACTTGAACAATTAAACTTGACGTAATAATTAAAATGATATATTATGTTTGGAGCCTAGACTGTTGATGTCGTTTAAAAACGATTCTTTTCCTTTTTTTGTCTTGAAGAGGCATTCAGCTTATAGATGTCGCATCAGAATCAGTAAAGTTAGCTTAAGATGTTGCATGCAGTGAGCGCGCTAGCGATACAACCCAAAATCCGAGTATCAGGTAAGAGCTGGTTTACATTTGATTTGTGCAAGATTGTCCGAAAGAAGAAGAAGAAGCATGTCGGTTGATAAACGATCAGAGTCGAACGAAAAAATGATCGTTGAATCTGTGAAATGTGGGATTTCAAATTGAGAGCATGCCATCGAATGAAGTCTGCTTGTCGTATATATCACAAATCGTGATCGCAGTGGTGATTTGCTTGCGAGCTGCGCCAAGGTGATTTGAATGATTGTTTCTAGATTACCCGATGCTGACTGGAGAACTCATAGCAGGGGGAAATGACTGGGCGGCCCAGCAGAGCGAGTTTGCAAAAGGTGCTGCCACGGGGACTTACATCATGCCAATGCCCATCCCTATGCCCACTCTCTACAACGGCGAATTGAAGAAGCCAAAATTGGGCATCATCGAGCTTGTGCTTTACAACATCGCGGCCATGCTGGCAGGGGTCGCCACTGGATACGACGTTAGGATGTCCAACGTATCGCCAATCCACCCGAGGCTACAACCCAGACTAGTAGAAGGCGAGGAGGAAGCTGGAAGGTGGTGGTTTCAGCCTGAAACTCCTTCCAGTCGCAATTCGGCCTACTTGGGGGCTGATTACGAGTTTAGTTCAACCAGTGGTTATCCCCATAATACGTATCATGGTCCGGCCAAGCATTACAGGTCCACACATCACGTTATTTCAATAATATTTTTTTAATAACTTTTTTAATAATAATAATTGGTTTTTGTCAACCAATTATTAACAACATTTCATTTACAGGCCATTTTTGAGTAATATGGGTGGAATAGTGCCTGGTGGTCTTCCCGGAGTGATATCGGAGAAACCTTTGCGCTTCACGGATTCTCCTCAGCATTACAGTAGTACGAGTTCAAATGCGCCTACGCCAAGTCCGAGGCGGAAGAGCTCAAGCACGAGCAACGAAGATGCTTACTGCTCAGAATTAGCTAGAATAGAACGAGTGCCACCTATCTACATGTCAAATCCACCGTTTGCGGACTATACTTCTTCCTCGCCGTACAGCGTCGCACCCTCGGATTATTACAGGAGTTTGGAACCTACTTATTACGTGCCCGATTACCAGTAAGCTCAATTGCAATAACAAACAAAAATAGTGTGAATAATGTTGATTATATTGTATGAAACATAACATAATATTTTTAGCGACCGAATGTTAGAATGCTCAGAATTCCCACACGCGTACGACAATCCTAACAGCGTAGGAAGCTCTGCGCGACCTTCGCCACGAGCATCATCGTACAGTCACCAGCGTACCTCCTCGAACGTTTCAAACGCCAGCACTTCGAGCCAGAGTAATGTGAATCCAACGTTCCGACTGGAAGATGAAGCTGACTATTCAATGTATTCGCCGAGTCACTATTACCGCCCTCCAAACACCACCAACTACTCGCCAAGCATTTTGAACCACGACTATGGCCTGCAATATTTCGTGCGTCACGACACTGGTGATCGGCCCAACAATCTTGACGTTGTCACGAGGCTCAGGTCGAGCTTAAAGAGGTCGAATTATTCGTACAATTCGCACAGCAAAAATGCGAGTAAAAATAATTCCGGGTCCGGAACGCCCACGAATCCGACGCCACCGGATTCATTGACCTCCGAAGATTCGAGTTATGTCTCGGCAAAGGACAGTCAAATTTCGATAAACAGGGTGCGATTTTCACCGGTCACTTTTGACAGGGACACGCTAGCCAGCCGAGAGCATCGGGATAGCTTGTTGGACACGCCGGTACATGGTCAGAGTCAAGATGCCACGCTTCCGTTGCAGGCCAGTCGAAGAAGCAGTCGCAATAGAAAACCAAGCATTTCTGAAATTGAGAGGGACTTTTTGTCATAGCATTGGCTTATCTAAGGACAACCGCGTCGCGTTGTCTGTTACAATTCAGGGATTTCGATTACACTTCTCGGGTTAGGCTTAGATAGCTGATTAACGCTACCTGTTGGATCTCCAACAATCAATAATTCTTTGTTATTTCAATGATGTTTGTCCGAACATTTCATGCGTACATCATTATTCGTTACCATCTCAAATTTTCAGATAAAAACCAACAACAAGACAAATCTTATTTCTCATTTTAATCTCTTGAATCAATCAATATCTGCAGAAGAATGCTGTCAATTGATGTCTATCGTTTCATTTAGCTCAAGTATTGTACTATATACAAGTAAAAATAGTTTACTATTAAATCATTTCCCATTCAACAAAATTTAAAAATAGTATCAAAATAAAAATAATAATTATCCATGCAATTAAAGATGATTTATACTCAAAGATAAAGATTAATGTTTGCATCTTGTTAAATATACAGCAAATTAAATATCATTTAATCAATTGAACAACTGAATGTTTTTAAAACAAAACTTACTGATAAATTGATATCGTGGGAGTTATTGATTTTATATTCAATTGTAAAAAACTTGTACAATTGTTTTGTCAACAAACTTACATAAAACAATGTTGCAGCTTTGAATTTAATAGCGAGATCCAAAGAGACGCAAAATAATTATCTTGCGCCTTTCTCACTGCCATTGCAGTCACGAATCATACATTCCATGAAAGATTCCGCGAGCGTTCACTGATTCCGAACGCAACATCATTCGATTTGATTATTTTGGTACTATTAATTTTTTCTATGTAATATACTATTAATTTATTTTTTTTATTTTTTTTTTTTTAGTCCAGAGCCGAAAGAAATATAATCTACTGCATATTCTATTTAATTTTCAAGTTGTTACCAATTTGTCTTTTCGTATGACTTTTTGTTTGTTCTATTGTTTAAATTGTTTGTCACAACTTAAATTGATAAAATTTCAAAATTAGCAATAAAACATGTCATTGCTGTTTAATACAATAATTTTTGCTCTCGATACGAAACGAAGATATCAAATTTTTGAAATAACAAAAATAACAATAGCAATGATTAGTGGCCGTTGATTTGTAAATAGTGATATAAAATGCATTTTATACGAAATTTCGTATGTTGAAGACTTGAGAGATAAATTTTGCACGATTGTGCAGAATTTTTGTTTGTGAATCATACTAAAACAACCAAATGTGCGATGCGAGATCAACGTTGTAAATATGCAAAAGAGATCCAAATTAGAATTATCGACTAGAATAATAGGCTACGAAGATGACATTAATTTTATGAATTTTAAACGTGGAGATAGAAATATATATGAAAACAAGAGAAATTGTATGCATGATTATTGGTGATGTTAACTAATGAATCAATTTTTAACGACCATTTTTTTCATCAAATTTGCGCAAGTGTCGACAAAATTTGTCAAAATTCTTTAGATATTGATTTGATGCATTGGATAACTGTGCCAATTTGTTCTACTTATACTCAATCCAATTCTACGATTAGTTTTTTATTTGTCTGTCAAATTTATTTCTTTTATTCTTAGTGACCAATCAAAATGGTAAAGAAACCAAGCTAATTGCCAATTTTATGAGTTTAAATCAAAATATTGTTTTCTTATTACTATGTAATTTTAAATATGTTTTAAAAGAGGTATTTGAAGGCAAAAAGTTTGTAATATGTACAATAGAATTGAAGGTCTGTTGTTGTCAGCTAACATAATTCTGTAAACCACAGCGACTATTATATTATTTTGTTTGTACTTAAAAATGATATTACTTTGACATTTAATTACCTCAATTTTTAATTTTCAACTAATCGCAAGTACCTGTCAAAGGGGTGTACGGTTCTTTTGTCATGTCACAAATGTCTGTTGCATTTTCCAAACGTAATTTATTACTTTTTTTTGTACGTCAAGCATTCAATATTGGACAATGTAACAACATTTATTAGGTGCTAATCTTGTGTACTTAAAAGCAAAAAATTTACGTGTCAAAAAAAAAAAAAAAAGAAAAAAGAAAAATAAGGTAATTACAGAGATTTTGCCTTTCGTACACGTAATACTATAAAAATTCACGCAAAGGTTCGTAGCAACATCGGTCGTCAAAAAACGCATACTA
>JAAMPD010002875.1:0-12560 GCA_025266255.1 Trissolcus basalis
AAAAAAAAAAAAAATCAGCTCCGGATTTTCGGTATCAAATTTTTTATCAGATTTTGTTCTTCCTTTTTGATTTCAAAATTTTTCGAACTCTCACATGATTGATGAGCGAAAACCATGAATATGTCGATACCTCTTTTTTGTCCTCCCCGTTTCCTCAAACAATGGACAATTTTTTAATTTAAAAACAAATTTCTCCCATCGCCTTTTTTTATCTCGCGGAAGAAAAATGAATGCGATGAGAGCGGTTTTGTTTTTTTTTTGTATATAATTTTTTTTCCCCCGTTTTGTTTTCATCGTGTTTTATAACCCTTCATCAATCATTTTCGTATGTTTATATTCCTAGCTGACGAGTGTTTTAATTATTACATTAATTCTTCGTGCATTATGCAAATGAAAACAAGTACACATTGTCCACATCATCAGTGCGTTGTTCGCGTGTTTGAATACCGTAACACATAGTCGGTTGATTTGTCGACTACCTGTGTTTGTATTTAATTTGACGATTACATGTGATGCTGCGGATTGTTCGTGAAATTTATATTTGTAACCCAAAGTTTGCTCCAAACCGTCGAGAGAGAGAGAGAGATGAGGAGTCTCGGTCTATTTTTTGTCCACGCTCCACTCCCCTCTCAATTCTTATCTCAATTAGTCAACTCAACTTACCGACGTTAAATTTTCCAGCGATTTTCGTGCTTTGTTTGTAACGTCAATATCGGTAATCCTCTCGAAAACATTCAACTTTTATTATCAACGAAAAAAACAGTCTTCAATTTCAAACTGAATCAATTTTTTTACTCCCCAGTGTCGACCCAATTAAATTTTTTAAATACTCTGCATTCGCAAGTTTTTCATCCTCCTCACCGGGGGTTTTTACCTTAAAAATGTATTACCAACGAAGTGATAAGGATTTCAGTACATTTTTTTTAGTTTATAACACGTCTGCATGAGATATTGATTTTCGCAATATAACTGCTGGAAGAGCGTTGCTGTAAATTGTATAATGACTGTGACGTCATTATGCGAAGACGAATTTGCCGTAAAATATAATACTGCGCCGGCCTGGGCGTGCATTTTGAGAATCAATTTTTGCGTGCATGCAAATTCGGCGACAGTTTATATGTCGACGTAAACTGTGGCTGTACAAGATCGACAACCACCGGGCTTTTTGAACATTTGACACATTTTTTGTTCGTTTGAGTATTCTAAAAATAAAAAACATAGCGACGCTTCAAGTGAACGAGAATGGAAGAAGGAAAAAAAAATTTTTCTGTCAATTTACATAATCGACTTGGATTATTATTACTAGCGGCCGACATATTCGCGCACGCATTGATCGGTTTTGACTTCAAACTAAATCCATCCCAGTGTACTTCATTAATGAAAGTAATGCTAATCAATCCCGAAGAATAATTATGATTATTAACCGTCAAGCAACGCATCTGCGTCCCTCCTTACCGAGAATACAAGTACTAATTTTGCATCCACGATTAAATCCAGCTCTCCCGAGGTGACTAATTAAAAATTACAATTTCTTTTGAAAAATAATAATCGATCTGGCGAGCTCGGATATTTTCCACCCTCAACTAACAAATGATTGAAATATAACACAAATAACTATACGGGTCTGTTAGACTGAACTTTTCAAACGTCATAAAATATATTTATTTATTATTTTATATCAAAATTCAAATTGTTTCATAAAAATGAATATGAATAAATTGCAGAACACAAATATATACAAAGAGTACAAAAAACATTTTTAGAAAATTAAATTTAAACTTAATTTTGCTAGTTTCATGTTACACCAGTGTCATAATTACCCCTGGGCCTATTTAGTTTTGAAATAAATATAACGCAAGCAATGAAATTTAAAGTTCGGAGTGATGTCGGTAAAATGATTTCACAGTTTAGAAACAATTAGTTAACAGTTTTAGTATTGGATCAACAATGTAAATTTGTTAATGACGTAGAAAACAGTCCGACGGAAAAACATATAATTTCGAACAAAAATCATAACTGGTTTTGAAAATGTTGGAACAAACTTATCACATTAGTTTGTGAGAGGAAAGACATGTACCGGGGGAAAAAATACATTATAGTAATTTGCAGCAAAAAATATAGTTGATCTGATTAAAGGCTATTTTTCTCTTACAACGTCTCATTCAAAATATTAACCGTTTAACTTTTCTAAGCAAACTGTACGTCAAATTAATGGAACAACTTTGGTACATAATAAATCATTACCAGCCAGTTCATATTTTTTCACAAAACTTTAACTCGACGATCGTCAATCAGTAAATACTGATTGAAAACAAAAAATGGCCCGAGTCTCTTTCAGACCCATATGGCTAGCTGGAGGTGAAAATAATGGAAACTTTTTTTTTCCCCGCGATCGATTTTTCGGGTGATAATTATTTTACCTTTTTTTTTTAATCGCCCGCGTGTATATTATTTCGAGGGTGACTTTCCCTCCGCCACTCGTGCGCGCCAGCTATACCCACACTTTCCGGACTGTTGGAGCTCCATTGATATTCCGTTTTACGATATGGCCACACATTCGCCATGCTCGAGGGTTTCGCCAGATCGTCGTGACATCTCTACATGATTTTTTCTACATGTTTCCTGTGCGGCTTCGATTTATATTTTCATCGTTCGTTTGATCCCATTTTTTTTTTTTTTGTATTTTTTCCAATTTTCCAATTTTGGTGTTTTTTATATCATTGAACATTGAAAAATAATTGGAGTGTATTTTTGATAAACCTTTTTGACTGGATTAACATTATTTTTGTTTTGCAAAAGTCGAGTCCGTGCTTTTTTTGCAGTTTTGTTTCAGTTCATTATTTAACAAGATGAAGTTCTGGCTTTGATTTTCCAGACAAGCGCACGCTCGAATTCCGAAACGACTCCAACGTCAATATCAGTTAGGATTTGTTGTGAATTCGTGATCAATAATTCGTTCGTTGCATGATCTTTGCCTGTGAGCACGGAAAATTTAGGAGAATCTGCAAGCTCGAGAATAATTTACAGCATAATAATTTTGCTCGGGAACCAAAATTGCATTAATGATTTAGCATTATGTAGCAAAAACAAAAGTTGAACAAGTTGTTAGTGATAAAAATATATTTCGAAACAAAGAGGGAAAAACCTGTCCACTTTGCTTATTGTCCATTTCTAAATGAAACCTCTGCATTGGACAAAAAATGCATTAGAAATTAGAAAACGTGCAACGCCGAAAGGAAAAATGTTGATGCAACTTTTAATCAGGATAATTTTTTCGGGACTCTTGTTTTCCTTGCACTTTTTTTTTTTTATTTCAACTTTTGTTTTTTGGTCGCGGTCACGCTCCAAAGTTACAGTTTAAAGACAAAAAACACGAGACATATCGACAAGTCATTCCGCAGTCATTATTCTGGAATCGCGCGGGAAAAGTGCTTTTAAAGACTTTAATGTTCGGCCTCTTTAAATCTGTAGGGTGTAAGTCTGACTGAAACCGTGGTCTTAATTATGAAGCCTTTCTTTCTTTACAAATGTAAATATATTTGAGATGCCTTTCAAAGAATGATATTGTCAAAAAAAGAAAATCCTTTCCGACCCTCTTTCTTTTTTTCTTCTTGTTTTTTTCAAAAAAATTTTCACATTCAAATTTATTCGTCATGCATAAATTTGCAATCGCAGGAAATTCGTTTGATTTTTCGCGGGTTTGCGATTGTCGTTCCCTTTTGCATGCTTTTCAGATAAAAGGGTGGCGCAAAAGACAGAAGCATTTTTGTAAAGTGTTTAAATAAAATCGTGAACTTTGATAAAATGAGATGGCATTAAATGTTGCAACAGTTTTTAAAAGTTTAGGTGTAAAAAGAGTATCATTAAAGGTTATTCGCGACACGTTTCATTGGAAATTCGTTACTTGTCAAATGTCAAGCTTCCGATGAGATGACATTTTTTTTTTTATAAACTGGTGACCAGCAGCGACAGGATATTGCAACATTTAGAGCCGCTAATGTTTAAATAATAGTTTCCATTAACCGACTAAGGGTTAATGGACAAAGTCCAAATTTTAACACGGACATTATGTTAATAGAGTTTTATTTATGAATTATTGCCAATCGATGGCGCTATTATTAGCAGCTGTTTAAAGGCTGATAATTTATATACAAATAACAAGAGAAAACCCTTTTAATAATATTGATTTATTTTTAGCGTCGTGCAGCAGTTGCGTGATATAAAAATCGTCCCAGTTGATAATAGATGAAATCTGAGTATCATTTTGTCATTTTCAACGCCCATACAAATGAACAAATGAACATCAAAATTTATACTATTAAAAATAGTGACATTGGGATATACCCAAGTTCGTATCAATTTTTTGATATAAAATTATGGTAATGCATTATGTCCGTGTCAAAATTTATATTTCATCATTTTTTCATTGATGAAAAGTGACATCACTCAACGAATTTGACTCATTTTAGAAAAAAAAAATTTTTTTTTGTTGATAATTCGTCAAATTTTGATAAATATAAATGTTGGAAATTGATGAATGGTATCAGAAAATGTTGAATGGAAACAAAAAAAAATAATCAGAATTAAATTGCAGTATTAAAACAATGCCGTTGGACAAATTGGTCAAATTTTGATTTTGGTAAATATAAACATTATAAATTGATCTATGATATCAGAAAATGTTGAATAAAAACAAAAATAAACTTAAAATTAAATTACAGCTTCAAAAGAATGCCATTGGGAAATTTCATCAAATTTTGATAAATATAAATATTAGAAATTGATGAATCCCACAAAGAAAAAAAAATTTTTTCAAATATATTTAGAATATATATGTATATATTACATAAAAATAATATAAACTTATATATTTTATTTTATTATTAAGATCGGCAAGATCTGATATAAATAAAATATATTTTATATAATTATAAGAAGATATATATTTAACATGGAAAAAAAATTTTACATATTTTTTGATATATATTTTTGTCTATCTGGAATATCAAAAAAGTGAAACCCAAAAAAAAAAGTAATCAAAATCAAATTGCAACTTGAAAACAATGCCATTGGATTTTAATGTTTTTTAAGTTACACGATGGTTGGTCTGGCAAAAGTTGTTCGATCAAGTTTCAGTTCGGCTGGTAATTATACTTGTTTATCTTGGTTTTAACAATAATTGGGCGATGTAACGCATGTCGGCAGTTTGGTAACACGGGCTCCACCGAAAAATAACGAGTGGCTTGGAAAACTTTATCGATACCATTTTGGCTGTAGCAAAATTTTCAAGTCGAACTTGGGCAATAAAAAGTCGCCGGCTAGGTGAACGTGCCTGGTTATCTTGAAAATGCTTGCGTATCCAAACCGTTGCCCGGATCCCGAATGTTCCCTGGAATCTCAATCTTATCGATTACTCGAAACGTCAGTGTAGCGAAAAGATAAATAATAAAAATAAAACAGTTGGATTTTGAAATAACGACTGAGAAATTTTAGGAGCCAATTTTGGACTTGTTCGGCTGTCAAACAAATTCAGTGGTCGAAATTTAATCCGCTATCGCATTTGTACTAATGTTTGTTGGCTTTCAAAAATCAACGTTGCCACACCGTCGTTGTGACGGTGTGAGTTTCGAAATGACGTCATGATTAAATCGGTCGCATAAACGTCGACCAATTTTTGCACCACTGAAAAATAGTTGACAAACATATGCACTATGAAAAACAATTAATTTGCGAATGATATATTCGCATCAACTTGAATTTCAGGTTTTCAAACAAAACGGAGAACTTGATGCGCTTGAATTGTTACGGGTTTCACAAAACTGTTAATAAAAGCTACAAAATCAAATTGCTGTTTTCCAGTTAATAAAAAACAATCGTTGTAATTTCCGTTGCAAAATGAGACTTGTATCATAAACGAGCCTTTTATTTATGAAACCTTATTATGACATTTTGAGCAGGTTTATGATTTTATGACTGAAAGTTATGACGGTCTTAAGTTTCTGCTTGGATAATAAAGCTTCCTTAACAATTATCCGATATTGTTTGCGAATAATTTAAATAATTTAATTAATCAAGACCTGATGTTGAAATTTGGATCAACTTTTTCGCAGTTTGTGACGAGTTTTCTGTGTATTACTTGTGGAGTTAATTAATAAACGGGCTTGGATGTAGAACTCAGGTAAAACTTCTCGTTTTCCAGGGCTAAAAGTAAAAATGAAATATTGACTGAGAAGGAAAGTGTATAATATATCATTTGTGTCGGGGGAAAAATATTGTGATTGTTCGGGTCTCGCTTTGATGAAGGAAAATAATTAATGGTTGATCTGGTTCCGGGTGTGCACGTGTAGATAATCAAATCGAAACGAGAACAAAAAATCGAGCCCGACGAAACACATACGAAAATGCTCAAGACGTGAAAAATAACGTAATTAAATGCAAAGCTGACCAGACAAAATTTGGAGCAAACTAAAACGAAAAAAAATATATATATATATTCACTGCAGTTTTTAGACGTTCCACCTCTTTTCTGGCACTGAAAATAGAGAAGGCAAAAGATATAAAAATAAGACGCCGAGGTTGCGAGCTAACTTTAGCCGAACTTTCTTGTCAATTGTTTTCTAAGCTTCATTGTTTTTAGCGATACGTAGATAACTTATAAAGACGCAAGTACACTCGCGTAAGAGTCGTTAGTCAGGTTGAAGTATAAGTCTCTATTTGCAACTTGGGACGGTATTATTCTAACAAGACAAATTAACCGTGCGAGTGTTTCAAAAAAACTAGGGTTTCCTTTTTATTCGAACAATAGAGACAGGTCTTCACTTTTTATTAAATTTCTTCAGTCTAGCTCTTTCCTTTATTTTTTTGTTTCGTTGCGTATAAAGAAGAAACATTGTTAAACACCAACAGAAATACTCAAAATAACAAAAATAAATCTCACCCATCCGGGGGATTTTTTTATTTTTTTCGTTATTTTTTTCAATTAAAACAATTCCAGCAGGATTGTTGTTTTTATTTTCCATTGAAAACGCAAATTATGCATTCATCCGTAACTTTTATGCACTTTGCAAAAATCCGATCGCCGCGCGGAACATTTATCAACTTTTGCCAATCCAATGTTTACGCGAAAATTTCACTTTTAAATTATCCGTTGGACGGAGGGAAAAAGCGCCAGGCCAAGTTTTATTTCGACGGGTCGCAATTATTACAACATGCTTTACACGCGAGCAGAACTATTTTTGCAATTTAGGTAAATTAAATCCATCGAGCTCGCGGGAAAAATGTTTATCTTCAGAATTGCTCCCGACGTCTATTCAGATTTGCGCGCTAGCTTTTATGTATAAAAATATTTTAATTTCCTGAGAGCATAAAAATTGTAATATCTGAAATGACTATTGCGGCGGGATAAATTAGACATAAAAGTTTTAAACTTATAAAATGCAATATCGGAGGCGTCGACGGTTTTGTTTTGTTTTTTTTTTTCATGTTGCATTATTTTTTTTCTCGCTATTGGATTCCGATAAAAATGATATTAACATCGCCGAGTGTGAATGGTGTAAAACTTTGTGGTGTAACGTTTATGATAAATCACAAAAAAAAATATTCAATCCTTGCATACTAATCTTTACTCTTATCGGTAAAAATTTTTCATTGACAGTAAAAAAAAATATATGAATGAATAAATAAAAACATCGGGGTTGTGAAAACGGGAAACGCGGAATTGGGACCTTGTTCCCTTCCGCGCGAACAAATATTGCCCGTTGGTTTTTGTCAATTGATGCAGCGCTAAAATTATCATAAAGACCTACCTTTTTATTCATTCTTCTTTCTCCTGATCGATCGCCAGTTAGTCGGATAATTCCAGTTCGGTGATATTTTCATTTCTCGTTAAAAATTCCCGATGCCTTCCCCAGAAAAGAGAGTCCGACAGAGCTTTTACGATTCGCACGTTCTCGAACCTATAAGGAGCACAAAAAAGTATATCAGGAATAAAGAAACGAGAACAAAATACAAGGGAAAAAAATCAAGAATCGTTTGAATATTGAGAAAACGATTTTTGCGACGCTCCTCTATTTAAAAATAAAACCTATCTAAATACGGGAAGATTTTATTAACCATAAAAAGACTTTTTCAGGAGTGTACTTTTATTAGTAACAAAGAAAACGTGAATTACTCGTTCCTCTCGCACTGGACCTGCCGGTTTAACGTAAATTCAACATTACCGTGAAAACGCGGTATTGCGTCATAAAACATTAATTTCTGTCGGAATAAAGTATAGTCGGAGAGATATAAAATAACAGAAATCTTTTATTGTTGGATTGAAAAATAAAAATGCGCAAAAGCATCGGGGTATCCTTTTGCGACCGAAATCCATGTTTAATATTAGCGATAAATCCTGTTTTCCTAGGGATTGAAAGTTGAACGAAAATAGAAGAAAAAAAAATAAAAGTTGAACAAATCTTTGCCGTGCACTCGATCATTTTGGGCTGCGAACTTTTTCTTGTCGTCGAGAGAGAATCTTGAATATTGCGGTGATTCTTGATTGTTCGCTTTCACATATGTCTCATCCCTGATTTAATATTTTGTTTAACTGTCTGAACGACCCGTGCGCCAAGTTTGATCCACTTTTGAATTTCTTATACCGCGTACACACGAATCTTCAATAATTTTCAATCAGCTTTCTTTTTTCATTGTACGAATTTCATTGTAACACATGGCTGAACACTATACCCAACATCTTACCATTTCGCTCACGATTCCGATTGGATTAAGACACCTTAAATTTTTATTCCAACTTTTCAATATTAAACTAACTTGGACGGTCTCTAAAATCCACCCAGATTTGTTTTTCCAACTTTGAAAAATGAAGGCGAAAAAGGAGAAAAACTTTCCCTTTTTTCTGTCCCTTTTTTCCCCGTTCGGAAAAATTATAATGGAAAAAAAATCGTCCCTGAGATGCAAAGTAAATGTTTTTCAAGTTTTCATACGTCGGTTTAGTCGAACGTCAAATTAAGTACAATTTTAGTTTCGAAATGGAAGATGAGAAGCCGAGAGAGAAGAGTAATTCTATCAGTTTTACAACCCTAAGGTAAAGCATCGCGGAATCAGATCATGGAGATTCATGACACACGGATAGGAGAAAAAATGTAAACTAATTATGCTGCGTCCTTAAATTTAATAAAACTGGAGAGAGAAATTGTAGACCAATCATATTACGTTCACTTATTGGCTAGTTACTGTGCCACCTGGTTAAACCGGACTGATTCAATTGTCAGGCTGAATTTCAAATTTTCGTAATTGACACATGTTATCCGCCCGAGGCGTAAAAATGTTTCTCAAATCATCCCATTGAGAAAAATATTTTCCTTTTCAATTTTCACTCTGACGAACATGCTTATTAATTAGCTAACAAAATTGAAACAAAAAAATGTGTAACAACAAAACATAATTGACAAGAAAAAAAAAACAGAAAACAAAAAAATGATAGAAATATAACGATGACCAAAATTTATAGGATAATAGTTACCTTTTAATTAACAGTGGATTACAACGGTAATCGGGTAAACGTTAATCCGTTTAAAAGTGCGCAACATGTGCCAAATATTTGTTAATATTCACGGCGTGAGGCACTGCGCAAATTTCGTTCAAATCGAGCTTGATCAATATGTGATGGCGCTCTCCTGTGTAGGTATCTCGTATCAAGATCGTATCTTTGCAGAGTGCTCAACTTATGTTGATGCCTCGGAACCTAAAATATTATCGATAAACCACGGTAATAAAAGCGCCAGGCTTTGAGTTGACCCGAAGCAACAGCTCTCGATAGTACTTGTAGCCTAAGTTCGTCTTCTCAACTTTCACCAAGGGGTTTGCAACTTGCAACTCTCTCGAAAAGTCCGAACGAGTGCCAAAGAGTATCAAGCAACGTCCACTGTCTCGCTAATCACTCCCCGACCATTCCAACACAAACAAAAGTTATGTCAGATTAATTACAAACTAAAACATTTTCCTTCCCAATTTGCAGACTTTTTGTTTCGCAATTATTCAGACAACTAAATCCACAAACTGTAAATTAAAAATTTGCTTCCTTACCAATTTTCAAAACTTTTTATAATGTACACTAAGTATGTTCCAAGACAGAAACCTGGTGACCGAATTTTTTCATGTCTGCAATTGTAAGTGTTAAAGTGACAATCAAAGTAGAAAGTTTTTATTATGAATTTGTATAAACGTATAGGGAAAATTATAGTGAACAATGATTTTGTGAGTGTAAACTTTTGGATCGAATAATCGACCAATCACAATCTACCATTTTCAAATTAAAAATAAAGTTAAAAAGTTGTCTAAAATAGACAAATATGTTTTAAATAAATTTGTTAACAAATATCGAATAGAATACGCGATTTAAATTTTATGAAACTACCAATGAAATTCTACCAAAATTTATCTTAACTGTACAGTATATAGGGGCCAAGTATAAAATTTGGGAAAAATTATAAAAACTCTTTTCAATAAAATTTTGATAAATGAAAATGAAAAATTAATATTAGTTTAGCAGTTAAATAATATTTTACGACTTTTATATGTCTGTCTCCCATATACTGTAGAGTTCAATAAATTTCCATTCACAAATTAAAATATTTGGTCTAATTTTTTTCTCAGTTCACAAATTACTTTTCGTTGGAACTACTTTAAAGTTACAAACTAAAACATTTGTTTCGTAATTTTTGTTTCACTCATAAGACGAAGTTGGGGAATGAAATTGCGAAAAAGTTAATTTGGTTTTTTAAGTTTATTGTATTTCAATATTGTTGGATTTACATATTGTTTGTGAACGACATTGTTTGTTTATCGGCGTGGCACTGGATCATGGAACGGTAAACATTTGTGTAAAAGTACGATAATGAAACAATTTGATCCCCCAGTTTACAACTGGGTGAAAATATTTTTCTCCAAAATCGTGACAAAAGGTGAGCTCCCAGTTGATACCCTTGAGCTTTCAGTCTTGGCTCTCATCAATAAAAAAAAAAAAAAAAGGAAAGACAACATGTTGCTCGTCTTGAAAATAATTTGAGATTCAAGTGAGGCTGTTAAACGATACTTCCGACGCTACTTTACAAAATCTATTACAACTCGAGGGTTTACCGAAATTATATCGACCCCACGAGCACTTGCACGCGATGTTCCACCTTTGTCATTCTAAATGCGCTTTAATTTTCGACGCCGCCAAACACTTTGACTCTCATCGCGCGTTCAATTCCGTTCATTAATTTTCAGCCAAGCACCTGAATTAGAAAGCTCGAACCAAAAATGTTTGCACTCGACCTCTACTTCAGCAATCATATTTGCATGTCAAACATCATCATAACCGCTAATTCCCGCTGACAAATATTTGTAAATAAATAGTGTTTCAATATTATAAAAGATCACCAGCCATTAAAAACACAAACAGAGAAAGAAAGAGAGAAACAAAAGATAAATTACAACAACTTTTATTTTCGTGTCATTATTTATCGTTGATTACATCGACCCATTACGTTCGGTCGAAACTTCTTCTGAACCGAGTGTCCATATAATCTAGAAAGCCAACGAGGCTCATTCGCACTATATAAATGTAGTCAACAAAACACCTTAGTTTGAATGGGTGGATCATCAATCGTACGACCGGGCATTTCAAACTTTGTATTATCCCGTTGTCAGCTAATGAGATCCGATGTGTATTTTTGACTTCCGCGAAACAATTTCGAAACTGTGAAATAATTAACTGCCCCCAAAGTTGTGAGCGCGAAAAACCTGGTCCGACCGAGGAAAATCATATTCCGAGTTTGAGTGTTGACTCGAAGCTTGCGAAACATTTTGCACATTCATCTCCCGGCTCTGGTTTAGCGTCACAATATTCAGTAGTCCCAGCAGGCGGCCGAACTTTATGGAACGATAGCTTATCCGTGACCCGATCAGGCTAATCGGGTGAACTTCCGAGGCCTCTAATTGGGGTCGGACATTTTTTTGTATTCTTTTATATACCCCGGACCATTATTGGATTTATTACACTTTTTTACATTTTTTATCGCACCGACAAAGTTTTTTTCTGCGTCATTCCTCCCAATGAAGAGAGCAACAAATAAATTTGGTTTATTGCAATCTCTCTCTCTTTCTGAGGGGTGCAAAAAAGAGCAGAGCGATAAAAAAAAGGAGAATCGATTTTCAAAAACTGATAACTTTTTATATGCGACAGGGTGGGACAAAAAATGCGCTCCGACAATTTATAAATAAACCGTTGGGTGAGAGGATAAAGAGCAGAGTGAAGTCACGCTTTTTTTTGTCCTCGCGACTTATGTCGCGTTTGCCGTTAAAAATCACACAATGAAATGTTAATTGTGAGTGCAACATACATAGATCATCTTAGAATACACATTTTAACTTTACAATGTTTGCTCTTTTTTTTCAGCCAGCTGCACAAAAGAACGGTTTTAATCCGAGGAATGGAGGGGACGTGGTTGTGCGAGCAGCGAAAGCACTGCGATACCTTTCTTTTAAACCCTTTGTCGAAAACAAAGGATTATAAG
>JAAMPD010002876.1:0-12611 GCA_025266255.1 Trissolcus basalis
GTGACGTGTTTGCGCATCGATTTCAGTGTGAAAGTTACTTTTACGGTACATAGTGCAGAAAGTGTTTTCCGTAGTGGTGGGGTTGCGGAAAGTACCCCTTCTGCACGGCCGAAGGCCGTGCAGAAAGTACTTTCTGCACTCCTCACCAGTGCGGAAAATACTTCTGCACAGTGTACGGAAAAGAGTCACTTTCTGCACTGAAATCGGTGCGGAAACAAGTCACTTTCTTATCACGTATTATGAAAAAATTTTTCATTGTACCAATCGGTAATATAAAACTTTAACATGAAATTTTTTGAAAATTAATTTTTATGAATAACAGAAATTGTTTTTGCAAAAAAAAAACAAAGAAATATAAAATGCAATTTTTTTTAATATTTGTAAAAAAATTTCAGATTGTTTAAAAACCAATTTTTAGCACTCATCCGGTTATGAAACCAATTTCCCGGACTTGGCCGGTTTTGAAACGTAGTTCGTGGACTTGGCCGGTTTTGTAACTTAGTTCGTAGACTTGACCGGTTTTGAAAAAAAGTTCATGGACTTGGTCGGTTTTGAAACTTAGTGTGTGGACTTGACTGGTTTTGGAAACAAGTTTACGGACTTAGCCGGTTTTGAAATCCACAAATTGCAAATAAATTGGAAAATTATTATTTTATTAAAAAAAATTGTTTTTTGCTTAAAAAACATAATTAAACGATAAAAAATGTTCTAAATTTTGATATACTTAAATATCTCAAAATTTTATTTTTTTGGACTTGGCCGGTTTTGCAACTAGGCGCCTCATTCCAAGAAAGGATTTCGTTTTACCAACTTGAATGGCGTTCAATTGCAATCTTTGCAACATTTCCGATTCTACAAAATCCTTCTGGTCATTCGTTGGTCAAGATTCTGATGAAGATTTTTTTCATTATTTGGTTAAAAAAAATAGCCATAAATACATTTTGTCTGAAAAATTTGATAAAAGACATTTTGTTTGCATTTCAGATTGAAGCAGATTGTTCAAAAATTCTCCTAACGCTAGTAGACAAATTAGCAAGACGTTTATCTATATTCGTCGAAAAAATCATCGAACTTGCGAAAACCTAAAACACAGATGCTGATGTGGAAACAATTGTAAGAGAAAATTCACCATTCAAAGAAAAAGTTATTAATCTTGTTAAACGTTTGCTTGTCGTCATATTCAATAAATTCTGATAATTTAGATTTAAATGAAGAGCTTGTTTTTTTTTAATTGTCGATTTTTGACAATCTCAAATTAAAAGAGTAAATTCTTCATGAATCAAGAGAGATAAAATTTATCAATTTTAAACTTTTCTATTTTTATTCGGAATTGTTTTGTTAGAAAAACTATATTATTTATTTTGTTTTACTTTTTTGACAACTTAAATAAACTTAAATAATAAAGCTTAACGAAATTATTCTGTATTGCTCAATAGCGAACTTTCATTGAATTTAATATTATTGATTGTCTCAATTATCAATTATCAATTTTGTTTTTTTGAGAAACAAAGGGGCTTGACCCGAGAGAAGCTATTCGATGTTTTTATTCGACAATTAAAGATGACCGCGTTTATTTTAAGCTATTTTAACTATGTGAGCGCACGGCCTTCACCTAGTGCACTCACCTGGACGGTTCTCACCTGTCTGTCACCTAGTGAGACTTTTGTCTTCACTACCTAACCAAGTGCGACTCTCGTCAAGCACCTTCAAGAAGTGTTGTTCTCGCACACATTTCCTTTTAACCTTTTCTTAAACCTATCACTCTTACTGTAGTCTTTGCTGATCTCTCTTTGGGGGTCCCTCTTCAGAGATCTGATCCTGGCGATTTTTCAACCAGAAGTGGCGTTCCGTTACAGCTGTCGTTAATTTAGTCTATTTCTGGGGTGGAACGCGCACCAATGAGAAAAGAGAACTTCCGAGTCCTTCTGACTCCCTTTTTTCTCTGTTCAGGGCTTTGCCCTAATTGTTGTAACAATTTGGTCCCACTTTATTGTGAGAGCTAATAAAAATTCAGATAATTGAAATTTTGTAACTCAATTGAAAAATTCAACTTTTACTTTGTTAATTTTCTATAATCTTATTGGGTCGCAAATCCGTTTCCGGATTTGCGATATCTGCAAACTCAAAAACGATATGAATGTTTAAAGTCACGATGTGACTGGTACGGCCCCTATGGCAGGCTGCCCGTCGTAGTATTGTGTTTAGAAACTGAATTGGAATTTGTAGACAAGATTTCTCTGTCTACTTTTTCCACTAGATTTGTTAATTTTGACAAAATAAGCAAAAAAGAAGAGCTTGCACATCTTCTGCGCATGCGCACACAGACGAACCGGCCGGTCGCGTCAGCTGGCACTTACTAGTGCCGCTCGCGTCGTCCGTGTCAGAAGTGATACGTTACACTCGTTCATTTACGATCGTTTCAAACAAAAATTGATGATTTGATTATGTACAAATGATTGAATTCTAATGACTTCATATTTTAAGAACGTGAAGAAAAAAGGGCGCTGATTCTTCTGCCTCATTTGTTTAGGAGAGTCACATAGGTGAAAACAAAATCTAAGGCCAAAAACAATTAGAGTCCTAAAAAATCTGATGTGTTATAAACTTCTATCTTCCACAAGGTTTAGTGGTTCTGAAAAAGATAACTACAAGGTAATCTTTTTGATGCATTATGAGATTGGAAATAAACGAACCTTTTTTGTAACTCTGATATTTTCACGAATGTGCAGACGAATATGAAGTTGGAAGAGGCACACTTGAAGATGTGCTGTCACAAATGCACAGTTAGCACAAAATAATAATCAAGCCGTACGTTGTCGTAACTGGACCAACACTACACAGTATCAACGCGGCATTTGCTATTGTCGGAGATACAAAATATAAACTTGATGCAATTGTGAGTGCGGTCGACGTTTGTTTTAATGTGTGGGAGATTCCCATTGCAGAAATTTCCCTACTTTTGCATTACAAATTTAAAACAGAAATAATCTGAAATAAATCTTTTCAATGTGTTGTTACTATTTTAAAAGTGAACTTGACCGTGAATTTCATCAAAAGCAAACGCTCGTAATTAACCAAATTTCATATAAAAAATTAATTCAAATTAACAAAATGAACAAGATTTAAGTGCTCTAAAGAATCCATTTACAATTGCAGGCAATAAAGTCTGCAATAAATAAAGAGTCGTTGTTATGCTTACATTTGTAATTGAATTCAAAATTGCGTTAAATATCAGTCCTTACAAATTAAGAAACTGACAGAGACGCTCCTGGTTCTCAAGTCGAAATTACTGTTGAGAGTGCACCAGATATAAGATCTGTGCAGGAAGAAATACAACTCTCATGATATAAATTTCTCGTTAAGTTTAAAACCTGCCAAAAGGTATGATCAAAAGATCTTAAAATCATGATCGACATCGCCATAAATGCTTTCCATAATGCTAAACTTAGTTCACTAAGTTCAAGACGCCAATCGAATTAGTTGCTTTAAATTTAAAATAGAACGAAAATTAAAATCAAAGAATACAAAATAAATCAGGATAGATCTCACTCAGTATGTAGAACGAAGACAAAGAGAAGGTGTCGCTTGGTTCGCAAGATAAGGATGGAATGCCCATTCAAATTTTTACTTGGGAATTTCTAAACCGTTAATTTTATTCCACCATTTGAATTTTTGCTCATCTTGCTTTGCTCTCCCTTCAGGACTCAACACCCATCGCCCAAAAACCCTTTTCCAGGTGTAGGGCGGTTATCCAAATGGCGTTTATGAATCGGCAGGTTTTTAATGAAGCTACAGGAATTTTAATAGCATTCTTAGCGGAATCGAGTATTTGACAATACTTCAAGCCTCTTCGCTCGTGGTGGCAGTTTTGTCAACAGAGACAATATTCGCTTTTCCGTCTGACGCCAGCACAAGTTTTAAAATTTCTTGCCGAAGAACTGCGAACCGCGGGGTCCAATTTAATATTAAAATAAATACAGCAAGATCGGCCATTTTCCTCAACCACATTAAAGATTTTGTGAATGCGCAGGGCATTTAAAACCCATGCGACCTCAGTATGATCATGTTTTGAACCCGGCACCGGTGATCGCCAAATTGAAACCTTTATTCACGGACGAAGATTAGTCGCTGGAACTGCTTACTAAAACGTTGTTATTATCACTGGCGCTTGGTTCAGGACAGCGATGCCAGACTATGTTTCTTTTGAAAATCTATCGAATATTGTTCCATATGAAAACTTGTCATTGTTTTGCGTCTCTGACCGAATAATGATGTCCTCTCTAGGACGATCACAACCATTGTTACAATTTGCGCGATTTGCGAACGACGAAACACTGTGCATTTGTTATTTAGATCGGACCGAAAATTCACGGCCCAATGAATGTGACTCTCTATTTATAGTGGTAAGACAAAAGTATAGCAAAAGCGTTTTCAAATGCTGTTTTGTCAGTGAATCTGTGATTTTTTTTCGAGTTCAGAATTAATCATTATGTTTGTTTTGTTTTACTTTGTTCATAAATGAAAGCACAATTAAAATCAATTAGTGGATACGAAGTAAATCCAGATTTAAACATCTCCATATGATTTTTCATCTTGTTGAGACCTTCTTAATATTTAATAGATTAAACAAACTTACTAAGTCAAGTTCAATCTTAATTATTTTGAAGGTCTCATCCAGAATTGTCTCACCTGACGAAAGGATTCCCAAGATTTACATGTAGGCTTTGAAAAAATAAAGAATTAGAGCGGTTTGGACTACTTAGAGACGTGCACGACAGAGGCGCCACAACCTAATATTTTGAATGAGCTAATCCAAAAATTTGGGTGAAGATATTTTTCATGAACTTAACGATCGAATAAGCGTGGGAACAAAAAAAGTGTATGCTGTCAAGATTCCGCTACCACCAATATTGAAAAATTTTCTGGAAGTTCCTGGGATTTTTCAACAAATAATTGATCATGCTGATCAATTATATTGTTATGACTCGCAGCAGGTATAAAATAATCTAAGTCCACGATTTGAAAATGAGACTTTTTATTCAACACAAATAAAGAGACAATTAAACATACAAGTCGAACTGTTAGTTAGTGAATTGAATTGTATAATGGTGAAATTAATAATGAATGTATGAATGTAGGATTAAGAATTATTGTATGCAAGTGAAGTTAATAATGACCGTCCTGGGTCGCGCACTTAGGTTCGTCGCCTTGGAAAGTGCATATGTGAGAGGTGTCTCAACTTAATTAGGGCACCTGGAGATGGTCACTCATGTGATTGTTACATAAAGGTTTTGTTGTTAAGTTGGCGGAATTCGTGGAAAAATAGGTAATAAAATTAATGCCGGATGCGCTCCAGACTCATCGAGTTAGTAGACTAAATATAAAATGATAGTTATGCTGGGCATAACAATATAAAAAAAATGATTGTTTAACAAATGTGATTCAAGGCGAATTTTGGCGCTAACAAATTAAACAGTTATATAAAGATGAAATCGTTTTGCCACTTTTTCTTTATGACGATGATATTAAACTAGGATATACGTTAGGCAGTCACGAAGAAGAACAAAAGCTAGGTTGTTCAAACATTTCTCTCTCATGTTTATCCCCTCATTTGATTGCAAAATCAAAAAATATTTCTATAGCTATAATTTAATACACAAAATATCTAAAAAAAAGTTTGGCAATGAAAAAGTATTTGAGAAAACAATAGCTGAATCAAATGATTTATTAAAAGAGGAGATATACATCAACATTGGTAAACATACTGTAAAACTATATTTCCAATCCCTGGTTAAAGAAACATAGACTTTTAGGAACAAAAATGTTGTGCCTAAAAGTCTCTGAAAAATGCAACCGGAAATTTGCTCTATTAATTTATATGAATTTTTATTGTTTAAGTATTCGTTGGAGAAACGTAGACTTTTGAGAACAAAATTTTGCGACAGAAAGTCTATGAAAAATGAACCCGAAAAATTCGTCTTTGATTACTGTTCTAAGGTCTGAAACCTGTAATTTTAGGACAGACTCAAAAAAAGAATGGTTATGAAACATATTCTTCAAGATTAAACAATGAACAGAACATATACAACATTTCATGTTTATATTTTCTGAAAGTGCAATATAAACAGAATTATTCCATAGATAAAAATGTGATGTATGTTTGTATGACATGTACGTTTTGTTTGTCGTGAACGGGTTAAGAAGAAACAATTTTAAGAAAGGACTAGTTTATTGTTAGTTAAATAATGAGAAGGAAAGGAAGATAAATGCACCCAATTTTGCATTAAATGGATATAGTATGAATAATGTAAATTGCTTTTTTGTAGTAAAAAAATTATATTTAAGAAATGAACAAATAATGACAATGATTATCAAATACATAAAAGTTGAAAAATAATTTTGTCTTTGTTTGAGTTGCATAAAATTACAAAAGTAGAACCTTGTTAGGTGGAATGCATATATAGTTTCCTATTTCGTCGTTTATAATATCAATGTTCAAAACTTTCATTTTGATGTCAGACATTGCAATTGAAAATAGTACATTTCCAAATGAAATAATACGTTTAATATGCGCGACTTTGTAGTTATCGATGTTCGTAGTATCAACTAATCGCATATTAACTATACATTCATTGTTCAGCGACAGTTGGAAAGATGCAATTCTACCGATTCTACCGTCATTTAATTGAATGAATGTATCATCACTTTTGCGAGGTCGGCTATACAACAAACTATGATACATTTGGTCTTGGTAAATACATTTAGAAAATTTTTGAGATTCATTGATGCGTCCGAATAAAGTACAACCGTCGTTCGACTCTCAATCTTCTGAAGATAGAAAAAAATTAGATGGCTTGTCCGACTGTATATTATGTGCTTGCTGTTCGACTGGTTGCCCGTTCGAACTTTTACAAAAAAAGTCACATTTCTACCGCTGTGCATTTAGTCAAGTTAAATTTATTGTTATGTTGTAAGTTTTGTGTGCGATTTGAATCATTACGCTATTTGGGCCGAAACTTCTGTTTCATGACCCATGACCTCTCGATAAAGAAACGGATGGCAACCCACTTGAGGCCATTTAAACGCACAAGTTTGAGAAGATGAATGAAATTATGAAGATTAAAGGTCATAAAGCTTTTACCGTAAAAATTTTGACAGTCCCACACGAATTGGAGGAGATCAGCTTCTGCCGAGAGCAACATAGATTCAGATATATAAGACGACGATAACTTGTGAATAGCGGACACGAAAAGAGCGTAGGATGTTAAATATTCATCTTTAAGAATGCCATGTAGACAAGGAATACTGTAAAATAACAGCCAATATTCCCAGTCCGCAGCGTGCCATTGTTTTGTACCCTTCATCGCTGCAGGGTGACGATGGATTTCTTTCGTCGGTGTTATATTTATCAAACGATCGTGTATTGCTTTCGTATCCACGGAATTGAAACAATTTTTGGACCACCAGTCCCACAATTGTCGCGTGACGCCGAGCAAAACAGTGTGCATGTATTCTGCACTGAAACCTGTGATTACATCGAAACATGGTAAATCTGCGAGCACTGTTTTGCCCTTTACGCCATTGACAGTCGTTGTTGGTTTCGAAGGATATATTGTTTTACTATTTTTATTAACTAATTCCGCATTACTTCCATCTATAAGAGTTTGCGCGTGAGTTCGATCATGGCTTTCGTGTTTGGCAACTGTATACTATACAATTCTGTTGATCGATTCACCAAGACAATTACACCAGCTGCATGCCGAGTACCCGTTGTACTGCAAACGATTTTAGATCACAGCGCGAGCGGGAGAATCAACTGGAAAAGCCATTACGAAAACGTAAAATGTTCTCTCAGTACCATAGCAATCAGATACAGAGATGCCTTTATGTACCAATTCAATCATTTGTCGAAGGAAATATGTTAAGTATAAATTCATAAATTCGAGTTTCGGCTCTTTTTTGGTGTATAATAATCCGGCTAAAATTAACAATTTTTGTCTTAGTTTGAGTAGTAACTCATTAATTAGCAACTGAATTGGCCATGAACTTTTGGCACTGTTATCTAACATAATGCCACCGTCTATGTTAACATTTAAGGATATTACAATAGTAAAATCATCAATTTTCGCTCGAAGTTCATTGTTGATATATCTTTCTGAATCAAAAATGTCTGTTATATTTTTATCTTTCCTACTGCGATTCGCATTTTTTTGAACATTTTGGACTATAACTTCTTGGATATTATAATCATTCAACAAAGTTTTCAATTGCTGTTCTACACTTACTATAGTACAATAATTTTCTGAAGTAGTGGACAGTGTTATTTTTTTTTACAATTTCGACAAAGTCTTGATTGGTTATTCTTGAATTTATTTACCAGTATCGGCTCGTTTAATGCAAGAGAACAATCTGGACAAAAAAAGACAAAGGAAATGTGATCTTCTACAGGGTTTAAGAGATTATTGAGTGTAGTCTTGCTGAATTATTTTTTCGAATTCGGGACCGGCTGCCATTTTGCAAAACTGAAAAAGTGCATACCTAGCCTCGTTAGACAAATTGAATCGCAAACTTGAAGCTTGTACTGCTATGATAACGTCCCAAACCGACAAGTCAGACTTATCGAACATAGTCCACGCACACAGTTCTGGAATATTAAATCCACCGCGCTTTCTTTTCATACGCGTCTTACTACATTGTTCGCTGTCGCTTTGGGTGTAATAGAGTTCATCAATTCTTTTTTGCTGCAATATTGAGTAGCAGTTGGATCGTCGTCTATATCCATTCTATCTTCAGGAGTTGGTTCTACGTGCGAGACAAATATTTTTTCAGGAGATTGCGGTCGAATTTCGTTAACTTCACTCACAGATGGCTGTTGACTTGTGCTTTCTTCTTGTAAGCGTTGCACTGAAAATATAGATTATATTAGATAAACTAGATAAACAAAAATAAAACATTTTCGTAGCAAACGTATTATTTTGAGAATAATGATCTGCAGATTAGAAATAAAAATGTAGAGAATTAGCAATACATTGTTTTTTCATTGTTATAATTAGAGGTATATTTTAAAACCATGACATCAAAACCATTAATTCTTGAAAAAAAAGAAAATTAAAAAATAGCTTTTTCAATTTCTTTGCTAATTGTAAAATTTTCATTCCTATAAAAGTGTTTTATAAAAATATCAATAAAAATATCAAGTCTGAGAAAAGCTACAAGTAAAAGATAACGAGAACTGTCAGTATAAAAATACCACTGATTAACGCAAAAAGTTGTAAGGTTTGACGGATTTTAAATTTCAAAGAAACAATTCATGACTTTCATACTTCGTTCCCTTTTGTAATGTCTCCATATCGTGACTCGATAAACATTATTTTTATCTCTTGTTTCTGTATCATCCAGAGATGTATCAATTTTGGAAGTAGAATTGATAATCTCATTGTTGACGTCCATGTTGTTAACTGAAATATATGAAAAATAAGAGACAGTTTAGTGCAAAGTCTTTAGTAGAAAATTCTGTTCTTATAATGAATTAAGACATCGTATTGACAATGTTGAGTTTAAAAGAAAATTTCTAACATAATGAATTTATGTTGTAAATATCTGAATTGTCTATTTCAATATGAAACGACTTTTTGAATAATTAATACATATTGATATTTATAATTTCATTATGATTTATTTAAAAAAAATTTTTTAAATTAAAATTATTTCAATAAAAATGCGAAGAATTTTGGTGATTTTGCTGACTTCAATAAAATAAAGATATTAACTTATTTATTCTATTCAAATTAGCTTCAATAGGCAGCATTGAAAATAATAAGTTGCTAGGATTCGACAAAATGACTTCATATTTTAATAAAAATGCGATCCGATTAATATGCCTGCCATTTATAATATAAAGTAAAAATATGTATGTAAACATACCAGCAGCAGTAATGACTTCAGTTTCTATGATGAAAAATGTGACGAGTAAAATAAACTTCTGAAATTTCATAGATAGATTTTTGTTCCTCTTTTGCAGGAAGAATTAGAAAATATTGTACATCTGCAAAAAAATTTTTGATTTTATATACAAATCAAAACATTGTAATCATAAACAAAAAATAATTTGGTTGTTTACTAACCTGAGCAGAAACTTTTCTTTGCACCCCAAGAAATATAATTGCAATTCACATTTTGTTCATATTCGATGCTAACCTTATAAATTTTTTTCACTTCACATTTACCATCAGCATATTGTAACATTTTTTTTGCACAATCCTCGTGCGGCAATGACAGATTTTGTATGATTAAAATAATATACACCGCATCAAACCGAATCTCAATTAGTACTGTTATACTGTGAAGGTCAATGTTGCGCCGTTTTTAGTGTTTTTGTGCGCGGTTAAATAGCCCAATACGTAAAGAGCGAACAAAGACAGCGCAATGGATGGAGTGAGAAGGAACAATAACACATTAAAATGTTTTTGGTCTTGGTTTTGAAAACGTGTTTCAAATCGATGTATTTCATATCGACTATTATCCACGAGTTTACAATTTCTCACTACTTATTGTCTAAATTTTTGCCGGTAAGTATATAATTAGTATTTTAAAATTAATAATTTTCGATCATTTTCTGTGTAACACAAAAATGTAAACAATCATTGTTGTGAACATCGAATGGAAACTGTTTTTTTATTATACTTTTGTGCAATTTTTCTTTTTATATAAATTCCGAAAATTTCATTCAGTGAATGTAGTGTTGTAAACATTTCTTAAATTTTTCGTTCACAACGTTTTTACTGTTACACATTTTTTAGATGCAAAAACAAATATTTTAACGATATAAAATATTCTTAATAATTCATTCAATTTATAAATATTACGTCTTAAAATTTTGAAACAATTTGAATTGTCTGTGAATTAAAATAAAAATTTAAAGGAGAATTCATACAATAAATATTTTGCTATAACATTCTTGTTAAGATATTGTATACAATTTTCACAGTTAACCTCATTCTTTATTCCGCAGTGCTTATCGTCATAACTCAAGAAAATGTAAAAAAAAACAGAAGTTGAAAAAAGAAAAACTAAGAAAAGTAACTCTGTCAAAAAGAAGAAGGGAACCTCGAGTACGTCATGTTAGTATTGCCATGTGAAGATTCCTTCGATTAATGTAACTGGGATTGTTACATCTAACAAAATCCAACATTTTGACTTGGCTAAGTTGAAGCTTAAAAAATTCCACATCACATGGACAGATGGAATGGTGTACGAAGGACTAGTTGGATAAGTTGCAGGTACAATATTACACCTTCAATAAATAATAAACAAAGTTGCATCTGTCATTAATTTTATTCACATGATTCTTTGTAGAAACTGAAAAATCTTTGAAGGAGCTGCTTGCTAAGAGAAGACCGTCTTTTCCACCCGCTTCTAAATGTGATTCTGCAAGCGAAATCAAAAAAGTACAGGTCCATTGTTTTTTTCTCGCTGGAATTTTTGTACAATCTATTTGTTTATTCTTTCAAAATATTATAAAGAAAAATTTTTTTTACAGGAGAAAAATTCAAAACCAGCTGAATGTTCCGCCGAAAAAGAGTCAATGCCACAGTGGTTACATGACCGCATTAAAATGCTACGGGATACGGAAGGAGAAATTTCTACAGAAAGTGGCATTCCTTCTGGAAGCAATGAAAAGGGCACTTAAGAACTTAGATATGGCATTAGCGGTCCAATCAACGGCGAAAAAATTAAAATTGATTCCCATCCTTTAGAAGGCAAAGCAAGTGAATGTTGTGGCGCGACAGCAAATATAGACATCAATGTTGACAGAGTAAGATTCGTTCCTTATTTATTAATTATTATTTAATATCATTATATATCATTTCATATGTATGTTTATTTTTATTTTCATTCATATGTACTTTTTTTTACTTTTTTCTTTTCACAGTCTTACTCTCTGAGGAGCCCGCAACTCGATCCAATTCTTTCAGATAGTGAAGTGAATAATATGAATGTTGTCTCCATTTCTGAAACAATAGCTTATCCGCAACAAGGACTGAACGATATATCTGCCCAAAAAGTGATTAATTTTATTACATGTTTTTGTCCTATTGGACTTTTATCAATAACAATAATAAAATCGACTTATGCTTTTCTTCGTTTCACAGAATTGCTCTATACTGAGCCCGCAAGTGGATTCAATTCCTTCGGGTAGTGGAATGAGTGATATGAGTATTGTATCCACTTCTCAAAATTTTACTGATACACAACAAGAACTGAACGATATATCTGTCGAACAAATAATCATTTGCACAACGAAGAGTCCAAAAAAACCCTGTTTAAATAATGGAGTACAAATCATAAGTGATATTATTTATCCTAAAGACACTGCTTCTTCACATTTACCAATACCAAGTACACCTGTCCAGAAAGGGGGAAAGATATATATGATTACTTGGAAAGTGAAGGAGAATTGCAATCGAAATCGAAATTCAAAAGGAAGATTTCAAAGAATAAAATTAATGATGAAAATATGCCTCCAAAAAAAATAGTCAAAGGGTAAGATGGTCTATATTAAGAATAATGTAATGATTTGGGCCGTCAATATCAAACATATTCTTCATTTC
>JAAMPD010002877.1:0-12526 GCA_025266255.1 Trissolcus basalis
GGGATTGTTTTTATACTGTTTTAAGCTACTCAAATCATATAAATTTATTAATAATTATGAACTTTTTATTTTGGTGACCCGCTTTAAGAATTTTGACTCATCATTAGTAAAGATGAGAATAAGTCACTAGTTAAAGACCACGAAGAAGCTATAAAAAACTAATGGCCCTGAAGAACGAAACGTTTCAATAAGAAGAACGTTGTTTTTTATATCTTGACTTAAATTATGATGACTGATTTATGCTCAGTACGCCTGGATCAATTGAATGATACCAATTTAATGTTCCCAATCGGTAGGGACAACTTTCAAATGACAGTCGTTCAAACAAGCACAAAAAAAGCATATTTTGTAGTCTGACTTGAAACGACGCAACTTATTTTCATACTTCGGTGACTCAAAATATAATGAATGATTCATGCTCAGGAGCAATTGAATGATACCAATTTCATATCTCTTTATATGGTAAGCTTAAATAATGAGAACCTACTGCCCACCCGAGGTATAGTTCATTTATTGTGCACTGTATACAATCTCTCCAGTAAAAATTGTAGTTTTATTTTTTTTTATAACTTTATACATCATACTGAATTATACGTTTGTAGAAATTTTTCTTTATATCTTATTATTCTTATCATTTTGAATGAATGTCACTAAGATTATTTCTAGTTCAACGTTAGTCAAAAAAATATTTCAATTTTTGTAGATTCGAAGTTCGATGTGCACAAGTTTATGAATTAATTATATGTTCAAATTTGTTTTTACTCTAATATACATCTTGCTTATATATTTCAATATAGTAGTCAATATATGGTTAGTATGTATCCTATATTATTATAAATACGTTAACAATGAATAAACCATGTATTTTTTAATGTACGGAAAATATAAGACTCTTTTTACGAGAAATAATTTGTATATTGACCTCAACATAATATTTAAAGTGCATTGCTTTTAGTATATTCATGGATTTTTTTTATTAAATTCAAATATTAAAAGAAATTAATAAAATTGCTTATTTCCATATATTTAATTTTTATTCTGAAATAATTCACAATAATAATCAATATAGGTCGTTGAAAATGAAATGCGAAAATTCAATAAGTGAAAATCAGTTGAAAAAACGTTCCTAATGGAAATCTGCAGGAGGAAAGTTCGATAATAGAGCTCCTCATCGCGAAGGAGCACTCGTAAAAGCTTTGCTTTGTTACAATTTAGATACACGCATGCCACTGACAGCGTATTACGTTGCTACGAAATTTCTTTCGAAAAACGTATGTATTATATCAAAAATCCATTTTTTTATGAATTCTCGTTTCAAATCTAAATTTGTTATTGATTTTTCTATACCTTGAAAGAAATGAAAGAATATTTTTTCTTATAAACTTTTTATGAGAGTAGATTCTTACCTCCACGAGTTCTTTCATTTCGAATTTGACTTCCGGTCTCAATCGGTAAACTATCACACATTTGTCAGAAAATTCTTCATTGGAACCGTCAGTAACAGAGGCACTCATTATTTGTTCATTTTTAGCTAAATTTTCATCCCAGCGTCCAGACTCTAAAATGAGAATTAAAAATGAGAAAATATTGTTTTCTTTTTTTGTCTCTTTTTATCTATATATTTGAATATGAAAATAAAAAACTGGCGGCTAGCAACTGTGTCGCAAAGAGAGTTTGAGCGTCACAACGTCTAATATGGACCTAATCTCTTATGACTATGATATATATTTAACGTACAACATAACGCTGTCATCGTTTTTCGAGTGGTGGATCTGCCAATTCATGAGACGTTGTTACGTCAATAAAAATCAGAATGAATAAAACAAAGTGACGACCAGCGAAAACTTTTTCCAGAATAACTCGGGTAACGCTTTTTTATAACGCGAAAAGGTAACGTCAGAAAGGGGTCGCCATTTTTTATGTAGATTTATATGACGTCACGTCTAATATATATATATAATAAGATGTTACGTCAAAATAATCCATAGTTAAAAAGTTGAGGACAGCATTAAAGTGGGCCGTGGTTTTGAACCTTTGACTGACTTCAGTGGTCATCGTTTATATTTTGACAGGTCTGTCAGTTTGCATAATAATTCATATATAGGCGCGCGCAGCGCGCCACAGACAATCTAGTTCACAGTTGAAAAGTTGAGGGCAGCATTGTAGTTGGCCACGGGTTTGAAGCTTTGACCGACAGTGGTCATCGTTTATTTTTAACGGGTCTTATCACAATGAAAGAGTTGCTTAAAGGAGAAAGTTAGCCACGGATTGGGCTTCTGACTTGTTCACGGGTCAGCGGTTCATTTCCTGACAGGTAACGAATAAATTTTATAACACAAGCGATAAGTAGAGAACCAGACGCGCGCGAGGCGCGCGCAAACTTCTCGTTATGAATAGAGTACGAGTAAAACAACATTACAATTTAAGCTTGAATCTATATTTTTGTGTAACCACAAGCCCGGATTAAAACCGGTCTACCTCTCGAAAGGTTGTGTCTAAAACAAAAGTATCAAGAAATAAAACAAAATTTGTATTGAGCTCATCGTAGATTATAAGATTGTTATATTTTCGACATTAAACAAACAATTTTCGACATTAAACACATTAAATACCAACATTTACAAGTGAAGATAAAATGAAAAGAGGTAAAAATTAAAAAATAGAGGTCCAAGTAGTAGGCTTCCATAGGCTAGACTGGGCAACTAATTCCATTGGGCCTTCCAAATTAACAGGACCTGTTGATATTTTTCAAGTGGGAATATTTCCTAAACTGCTAATACTCACTTAGTTATAATGTTTCAACCTTTATACGAGGATTACGCTCAACCCGTCGCAGTTGTTGCTTTAAAGGACCAGTCAAGTCAGTTGATTATCAAATGTAATTCAAGTTTGTGATTTTTTTATTTTTATTACCATTTTCATGGAAAGAACAATTTCAGCTTTTGCTTGCTTTGAGTATATTGAGACTATTAGTTTATGGAGTAACTACAGACATTAAGTTTTACCTGAGTGTGCAACTTGCTACTGAGGTAAAACATGATTGAAAATAACTGAGTAAATTACTATTTCAAGAAATGTTTTTTCGTTAGACTTTTAGCAAGAGCATCGGTGCAAGATTAAAATTTCAGTTCGTCCCAAAACTGTACGACACAGACAAAACTATCAAATTCTGTAGGTGAATTAATGATTTATTTGACGCACCTAATGTCCGCAATGCCTCCAATAGACTCAGATGAAAGCGAACACTTTAAGGTTCATTTTTGTTTTTATTAAAACTGTGCTCGTAACACTGCTATACTCGTTTCTTATTTGAAAACATTTCAAGTTTAAATTTCCAAATTAGACAAGTGATAAAAATAAGTGCAGAGAAATGAAATCACTGTAAAGTTGTTTCTCACCGATCAAACGACTGAAGGTTTGAAAGTAACTTTGCATTCAACTTTAGAGCTGACGAACCAGATGAAGGAGAAGTATAATTGTAACGCAATTTATACATACAAATTAAATCAAGATTCTTTCGAGGTTCGTTATACTTCATACATAGCGGAATGCACAAACTTAATATTGTAGAAAACCATTAATAAGAATGATACTCTCTATTTTTTTCTTCGTTAATGGCTGTAGATGGTTTTTTCTACCTTTCTCATACCAATGACTCGTTGTGTATTAGTGAATACTTCCGGTCAACTAAAAATTGACAAGTATTGAATTTAGAGACATGAGATATCAAGTATAAGAAGCGCTTTTTCGACGCATGCGCTCGCAAAGTGACTCTTCTCGACATTGTCTTTAAGACGCAAAAAACGTCCTCGTACACACGGGCGAGAGGAGATTCCTCGCGCGTTAGGTATCGCCATTCGCTTCCCCTGAAAACACTCCTCGAGCCTGCTGGTTCGTCTTCTCTCTCGCAAGACAACCAGTCGGCGCGCATGCGCTCTGCAACGCTTTGTCCACGCCTGTCAGTTCCAAAGTTCAAAGTTACACCGTAACTTTGTCCTCAGCGGTGTTGGTAACTGAGCTCGCTGCCCCACCTCTTGAGTTAACTAGAATTCAGATTTATTTAAGATTTTTTCTGTTTTAAATTTTGTATGCAAAAGTGGGGAGATTTTCGCAATGGGAATCTCCCACATAAGTTTTTATGAGGTCAGCTCTCAATCGACGCTCGGGCAGCGGAGGCATGCTGAGTTTCTGGAGTCGTTCTTCATAGGAGAGCGGTCGTAGGTCCGGCGACATACAAGTGGCTCATCTCAGCACCAGCTCAAGGGCATCAATGTCTTTCGAGTGCCTTTGAAGTACGGTGCCAACACCAGGGAACAGTATTCTACGATTGGGAGTATGTAGGTGTTGAATATATTCTTCAGGAGCTGGTCTGACATGGAGGAGAAGGCTCTTGATGCGATAGAGCGTCAAGTTAGCCTTTCTCGTCACTGAGCTCGTCTGATGATCCCACTTCAGATCACTTGTGATGGATATCCCCAGATCGACTTGCAGGTTGACAGGCGTGAGGAAAGTGCCATCGAGGTCATACACACAGCGTGTTTTCTGTTTTCCTAGATGAAGTATCGTGCACTTCGCGGCGTTCAGTGGGATGAGCCACAACTTGGACCAATTGACGACAGCATCGAGGTCGTGTTACAGCATGTATGCCGAGGTTGATGGGACGGCATAAATTTTTGTGTCATCTGCGAAGGTGCTGTGTCGACAGGAGGTATCTTGGTGAAGGTCAGCCGTGTATAGTATAAATAGAATCGGCCCGAGCACTGAGCCTTGTGAAACACCGCTAGTGGCTAGATGTGGTACTTTATTGAAGGCCTTCGAAAAGTTCAGGTAGGCGACGTCCACCGCTGTTCCCTGGTCTAGCAAACGGGTCCAGTCAAAGCATTGGAGCAAGTTAGTGGCGACCGACCGACCGGGGATAAAGCGCATTGACTATCAATTTTTCCAGAACTTTGCAAATTGTACTCGTCAGGCTAATCGGACAATAATTCAACGGGTCCCTTTGTTTTCCTTTCTTGAACACCGGTGTTACATTGGCGTGACGCCACTCAGCTGGGATTGTCCCTGTATCCAGTGATTGGCGGAACAGATATAATAGAGCAGAGCATGGGCTGAGTTTCTTTTTCAATCTGTGCATATCTTTTTTCTGCATCTGTCAATGATTTACTCGCGTAGGCAACTGGTAAGTGGTTTTGTAGGAGAACGCATCCCAAACCGTTCTTTGACGCGTCCACTGACAACGTCACAGGTTTGTTTACGTCGAAGTACTGTAACACAGGATTTTTGATTAGTACATTTTTCAACTTTTGGTAGCTTTTCTCTACCTCTTTGGTCCACAACCATGGAATGTCCTTTTTTATCAACGTTCTCAAGTGTGCAGTTTCTTGCGACACGTTTGGAATATATTTGCTGACATATGCTAACATCCCGAGAAATGTTTCCATTTCTTTCTTGTTTTTTGGACGTTCCATGTTCGTGATGGCTCTAATTCTCTCGTCGTCCATGCGAATACCATCTTTTGAAAATATGTGACCCACGTATTTCACTTCATCCGCGCCAAAAATACATTTTTCCAAATTAAACGTTATATTATACTCTTCAGCGCGTTTCATGACTTTTTCTAATCTTTCATCATGTTGTTTTTTATCTTTGCCCCATACCATCATGTCATCCATAAAAATAACTACACCTTCGATGTCCCCAAAAATTTCTTGAAAAATTTGTTGAAAAATTTCGGAAGCTGAACTTATGCCATAGGGCATGTGCAAGAATTTATATCTGCCGAACGGTGTGTTAAAAGTGACTAACTCCGAACTTTTTTCAGTTAATTTGATTTGCCAAAATGCCTTGTTTGCATCCAACGTGCTAAACACTTGGGCACCAGGCATTCTGGAGCACAAATCTTCAAATTTTGGCAGCTGAAAATGTTCGCGTTTGATATTTAAATTTAAATGAAACGGGTCAATGCAAACTCTCAATTCACCATTTGGTTTTCTAACAATTACGATTTGATTTACCCAGTCAGAGGGACCGTGTACTTTTGCAATTATTTGCGCTTTTTCCATTTTCTGGAGTTCATGTTTATACGGTTCCATGAGTGCTATTGGAACTTTTCTGCAAAGGAGAATTTTTCCCACAGCACCTTCTTTGAGTTTAATATCATACTCATAACCTTTTATGCAACCAGTTCCTGAAAAGACCTTCTTGTGTTTTTTGACAAAATTGTCTTGCTTGTCAATTTTTTCATCTTTGACTTCTTCAATTACGTTAACGCGTTGCACTAATTTTAATCTTTTCAAAGTCGGTGAGCCAATGACAGTTGGAACGTTTTTGTTTCCGTCAACCACAATGAATTCCAAAATTGACGGGTTTCGATTTTTGAATTCACATGTCAGGTAACATTTTCCCAACACTTGTATTTGGCTACCTCCGTACGTTTTCAAAATGGCAGAAGATCTTTCGAGGTTAGGTTCATCGTTACACAATGTTTTAAAATTTTCAAATGCAATTACATTTCTATGAGCACCGGTATCGAATTTAACTTTGACGTTGTTTTTGTTGTTTACTTTAATCATTTCGCACCAATCGTTGTCACCTTCGGTTAAGGAAATGTTTCCAATGAACAAAGACTCTACTTCAGCTTCGCTTTCGCTGTCACTTTGAATTGTATTGACTTTATTTTGTTGACACATGTGTGCGAAATGATTTAGCTTACCGCAGTTGGAACACATTTTTCCCCACGCCGAGCACTGGTTCCTGGGATGAAATTTGCCACATCGGTAACAAGGCTTGCGTGTTTGGTTGGGTTGCTGCTGATTTACTTCCTGTTGGTATTGCAGATGCTGTGCCTTCTGCTGGTACTGTTTCTGTGGTGCCATCTGTTGAGTCGACTTCTGACATGTGGACTGGGCTGCAGCTCGTGCGTTGTCTCTGGATTGTCCTGCTGCACCCTGCTGTCTTTTCTTCTTCCGTCCGCTTTGCTTTCTGCCTGTGGCGTTGATCACGTTGACTTTGGCCTCTGTGTCGATTGCTTTCAGTTGCGTCTGAGAGAGTTCCGCGGCTTTGCAAATGTTCACGCACTTTTCCAGGTCGAGATTATCTTCACGTAGCAATCTCGTTTTCAGGTCCTGGTCCAGCACTCCGCAGATGACTCTGTCTTTTATCAGACTGTCGCGCAGATCGCCAAAACCACACACACTGCTTAATTTTTTTAGGTCTGTGATGAAAGACGAGAAAAATTCGCCGGTTTGCTGCACTCGCGTGAAAAAAATATGTCTGTCCACACTTTTGTTTGCTTTGGGCGTGCAAAAGTTTTCGAATGCAGTCATCACTGTTGCACGAACTTTCTTTTCATCTTCTGTTAGGTTAAACGTGTCGAACTTGTCCAAGGCTTCATCCCCGATTGCGTGGAGGAGAACTGCAACTTGACGATCTTCTGGCTTCGTGTCGAGACCGCTGGCTTTCATATATAGCTCGAAGCGTTGTTTCCACTTGCGCCAATTCTCTTTGAGATTTCCTTCGAAAGAGAGGGCTGAGGGCGGCCGCATGGATCCAACGTCCATGATTGTATCTTGGTCGTCCTCGTGTGTGGAATCCCCTGAGCCGTCGTCTTCTTCTTCAAAGTCCTCCAGGATCGAGTGAAGTGTCGGTGGGTGCGATGGCGTTGTGGACGGTAGCCTAACCTCCAAACGTCGATCTCTCAGTTTCGGCGGTGAATCTGTATCATCCTCGCCGTCTACCCGGTATCTGGGCATGTCAACCGCATCCTCACCGTTAACACAAAACGACCGACTGCGCCATGTTATGTTATGTTAAATAAAGATAAGGCACAATATCAATTTATATTTCAACTTCTTTATTCGTCTTATTCCTTGAGTCTTCCAGTATCAACTGAACTTGGCCTCGCCGAGCTCTTTGACTACCCCGCTAGCCCCTAGGCGGCGACACATATCATGACACGTAATATCTCCATTTCAGTACACAGTCCACGGTAAACAAATCTCCAATATCAAAGAAGAACTGGTAAAAGCTCAGGACCGTAACAACGCAGAGTTATCACGTCAAATTGAGACTCTGTCAACAAAAGTGGACCAGTGTCTGGCAGGCCAATCCAAACTCGAAACCCATTGCACAAACCTTGAGAAAACCCAAGCTGTGATTACCGAAGAAATCAACCGTCTGAGAATAACCCAACACAGTACACAACCCGAGATGTTAGCCGAACTGGAAGAGAGACGCAAACGATCCCACAACATCCTGATCTTGGGCTGTGCCAAGTCCCCTAAGGAAAACCCCCAACTTGTCGACAGATCCTCTGCAGTTAGCACCTTGACTACTGTCTACCCAAACCTTTCTGATTTTGATGTGACACGGGTCCTTCGGCTGGGGAGGAAAACGCCACACAAGACTAGATCCATGAGAATCGTTTTGGCATCTCCATATTTAGCACTCACCATCCTTAAAAAAACGAGAGCGGCCCCACTTGGCATGAGAATAGTATGTGACCGTACACCTCATAAGGAGGAAGAATTTTCTCTTTTGCGGCAGGAGTTGCTACAACGCCAAAAAGATGAACACGATCTTCTCATCCATTATGTCAACGGTGCATTACGAATATCCAAACCCAAATTCTCCGCTTCTCAGGAAAACGCTCCAAGACAGCAGTAACTCCAAAAGTTTCAATCTTCTATACAAACATAGCCTCGTTGCGAGCAGTTCTCCTACCTACTGCCGAAAGTGACCCGTCTGGATCCTAGCCCTCACGGAAACCTGGCTGAACGAAGATATGGATGACGTCTCAGTAGCAATCCTGGGCTACACTATCTATCGCAAGGATCGTAGTGCAACGGATAATGGAAAGCATGTGGCTGAAATTGAAAATCAGAAACGTTTCTTTCGTACTGGCGAGCTTTTACAGACCCCCACATCCTGCCATCTCAACTTCGATTCCATCCGACCGGACGCTGTTTGAAGCACTGAGAGAGACGAGCCAGGATGACGACGCCCTTGTCATCCTTGGAGATTTTAACCTACCATCCATCGTCTGGACCGACGGTCTACCAACATCAGGAAAGGGAAACCTTGAGAAAGACTTCAAAGAAGCACTTAACGATACTAACTTAGTTCAGCACATTACCTTTCCTACTCGTTACCGTGCACTCGACCGCCCATCACTCCTAGATCGCTGTCTCACGAATGAACCTAACCTGGTGGAGCCACCCATTATCCGTGCACCGATTGGTTGTAGCGACCATGTGGTCATCACTGCCGACCTCTAGTGCGATTTCCAGAGAGCTTCAATAGCGCCTCCAACCACTAAAATCAACTTCTATAAAAGCAACTACAAGGCGATCTCCGCCACCTTAACGGAAAATTTTAACGCCCTCTGTCTAGCCCCCGACACCTATACCACCTGGATAAACCACCTACTAAGAGTTGTCGACCCACATACGCCATCAAGATCCTATTATCAGAGAAAACATCTGGCACAACCCTGGCTATCCTCTCTGGATAGTTTGTCGCCTGTTCCCCAAAATACCGATGTAAAGTACTCCGATTAATATTTTTCTGGATTGGTTGACCCATTTGAAGGAAAATATTATTTCTGTGTCCCTTTGCTCTTGCTGGAATTCTTCGAAAAAGGCAAATGAACTGAGGTGGCTTCGACCGACAACGATTTGGAAGCGATTGTGCCACCCTTCCGAAAGGATGTTTGTTCTTTGAAATCTTTGTAGAACCGCATCTTAATGATTCCATGATTTTGGAGAATATCGAGGTGGCACGTCTTCTTCCTCTCGCTTTCTTTCCACGGATGTGATTTACCTCGAAATATTCCGCGACGGGTACGAAGTCATCTGGAATTTCATCCATCAGCGTATCAAAATGTTTTTCTGTTGAAAGGACAGCGTAGGCACAACCTGTATAAAATAAGATTTTTATTTCCTCAAGATCCTCGAGGGTCGTGAGTCAAGGCAAATGAGTAAGTCTTGTTCTCTTGAGTGCTCGTCTCAAATTTGAACGGTCAGGCAACCTTGCCAGAACTGCATCCGAAGTACCCGGTAGTTCGTTTCGCAGAACCTGTGCAGGAGACGCCTTCGGATATGCCGATTTGGATTTCAATTTAGGTCAATTGTTTCAAATGAGTCAAAACTTGTAGGTTAATCTTTACTTCTTCTTGTGGGGATCAAATAAAACTGATCGAAAGAAACTGTTTATATTCCGTATTTTTAATTTTGTGGTTTAATTGCGATTATAATTTTGGTTCAAAACAATTCGTTCTTAAGTTCTCATAGTAATTACGTTTCTAGAAATGTTAAGATTATAACAAAAATTGCTAACTTTTGTTATCATTCATCGGTTTCTGTCAACAAGTCTGGTGATAAGTGATAATTTAATAATTTGGTTTTCAAGCTAAATTTCAATTAAGTATTTGAATTAAATGGAATTTAATGTAATTTATTTTTCTCAGTGAATTGGAAAAATATAACTTAATTGATTGAGGGTCAACAATAGTAAGAGTGACACGAAAAAACGAACTCGAATTTCGACGTTATTTCATTCAAAGAATAGAGATCTCACGATCTCACTCATACATTCCGTAGGTATAAAAAATATTATCATTGATTAATTAATTAATTAATGATTGTTTTTGCCAATATTTTTTTACGCTTATTTTTAAAAATATTACATCCTTTTCTCTTAATAATATGATGAACATGCGTGTTTGCTTAATAAAATATCATGGAAAATATTATGTATAAAAATGTATTAAAAATTTTACAATATTAGTCGCAAAAACTATGCAAGGCTAAATGTATTTATTTTTCATAACTTTCATGACTAAGAAAATTTATCATAACTCTCAAATTTTGTTTACATATAAATTTGTTTATGGTATATTCATAAATATAGCCCATTACAAATACCATAGCGTCACAATTACCCCGTTTTCTACAAATGATATGAGGTAATTGTGATTTTATTTGGTAAATAAAATATCACTTTGCAAATATTTTTAGAATGGTTGATCAAAACATATAAATTTGTCATAAAAATATAACTTAGAATTGAATTGAATAATTAGCATGTCACAAATTACTCCGAAGTTACAATTATCCCGGTTGATCCTATAAGATAAGGCTAGCAAAATTTTTTTGTTATCAACCATCAAATGAAAGTTGTAGTGCTGTAATCGGTTTCGATTTGAAATTTTAATTTTAAAAATAAAAATATACCTAAATCCGGTGGTTTAATGGACCGATAATAAATAATGATCACGGAACTTCCATTCGCATCAAAAAAACTGCTGAACGTTTCTACGTATTCTTCTTTATCAATTACACCCTCCTCAATATCAACAGGTTCCATGTTTAATATATAAGCAACAAGATCTAAGATGTGCCGATGAGTTGTTGACAGTTGTCCTTGTCTACTTTGCCGCAAGTTGCGGTACATTTGCTAAAAGAATGGAATGAAAATTAGACAAGATTGAAATTAAACAAGTCACTACTAAAACAATGACTTTTATAAACTTAAACTAATATTTCATTTTAATTTTCTATTCGTTATCAGTTATTACAACGTTTAATAATTTTATTCGTAGATTCTACTAGTTACTCAAGAAGATACAACACTGTGACGAGAAAAACCAATTATACTTTTTTTTTTTTTTAATTTTTGATAATTTATAACATGTGTAGAACTATCTGTGAAAATATTATCATAAAATTCGTAAAACTAAAAAAATGACAGTAATTTTTCACATCGCGATGCACCGCGTTTGCACATGTTTAAGGTGAAACGAGTGATTTGTGAAAAACCACAGAATTGAACAATATTTTAGAGAAAGTCAATTTGAGATTAGTTAAGTGTTAATATAAAATTTGAGTATAAGTTACCGAATGAATGAAGGAGAAAAAACACTTTTAACATGACAAATACAGGGTGATTGATAATAAATGACCAGTTCCAATGATCCAGTGATCCAATGATCCAATGATTCAGTGATCCAGTGATCCAATGATCCAATGATTAAATGATCCAGTGATCCAATGATCCAATGATTTATTGATCCAATGATTAAATGATCCAGTGATCCGATGACCTAATGATCTAATGATCCAATGATCCAGTGATACAGTAATCCAATGATTCAGTGACCGAATGATCCACTGATTCAATGATTCAGTGATCCAATGATTCAATGATTCAGTGATATAATGATCTAGTCATGCAGTGATCAAATGCATTGTTAAAGTGATCAATTTTCTCTACTGATTAATGACTCATCGAACCACTCATCCAGTAATGACAGTTAGTCTCCAGTCGACTTTCAGTATTGTGCATGAATCATTGATCGCCTCAAAAAATTCTTTATTCAGCAAATCACTGGCAAATCGTTGGACTACTAGATCACTAGGACATTAAACCACCCGGTTGCTAAGTCATAAAATTACTAGATCACTGAATCATTGCATCATTGAATCACTGGATCACTTAATTATTGAATCCCTGAATCATTGGATCACTG